>MU764381.1:15690-43943 GCA_026770625.1 Nicotiana glauca | reverse complement strand
ATAAGAATTTAATACATCTTAACATATGATATGAATATGTAAGAACAAAGAGATAAACGTATTCAGTAACACTTGATAAGAAACTAATCGTACAATCCATTATTTAAGGTCAATAAATATGGAGCACTTCATATTCTATTAAAATTTATATCCCGCAAGAGAATCCTAAATATTTCTAGATATTTTTTAAAGGAAATTTTAGATAAAATCTTAAATAATATATTTATATGTCGGGTTGGTTCGGGTTTTTTTATTCAATACCAAACCGAGTCGGGTTTTTTAATCGGTTTGGTTTGACTTTTCGGTTTGGTGCGGTTTTTCGATTCGGTTTGTACACCCCTAATTACAATATTTTGACTTACAATAGCCAAAATATTGTAATTTCTCCTTTCTTAATTTCTTTACCTTTTTTTAATTATTATTTACTATAGCCTCAAGCTTTTTACACTGCTTCAGTTACTCCAAGAATTGGATCCATAATCCCTTTGATTATTTCAATTTTGCCATTTTATATTATTGGACTAAGTAGATTTTATATTTGGGAACATACTTCTAAAGTAGATTTTATATTATTTGACTAAGTTTCTACCTGTATCCCTTTGATTGCTCCAGTTTTGTCCATTATGCTTCTTTTTGGATACATTTACATAAATATAATTTTGCTAGGTTCTACCAGCCAAAACCTTTTAGTTTATTACAAAATAAATAAAAATTGTATCTCCAAAAACAAGAGTAAATTTCCTCGAGAAAGCAGAAGGAACCTGGTCATTAACCATGGACTTAATTCATGAACTGTTTTCCATATTTATCTACATGACGACGAAAGCGAAGAATTCCTGGAAAATGACTCTTTTTACAATTATTACATTATTCCATTAAATATTTGCCGGCCTAGGGACAAAGAGAATTAGAACTTCTCTACATTTTTACCGTTTCCTTTCTTTTATTTTATTAAAATGCTTCATTTATTACTCATATCATCATCTTCTTCTAGTTATTTGCTTTGTTCTCTTGGTCATTATCACCACTTAGATTCGACACAACGTTAAAGAATTTTAGGAGATTCGCGACGTGAAGGGACCATCTATCAATGGGGTGTGTTCAAGGTAGGGGTTATGGTTTCTCTCCCGAGAGGTTTGAGAGAATGAAACTTGATAATGGTTATGTTAAAGGACGACGACAACGACAACAACAACAACATAATATGAGGGATATGAATCGAATTAGGGAGCAAGAAGGGAATGGGAGGAATCATGGAGTGGAAGCAGAAAAGAGAATTATTAGTAGAGAACAAAAGGAGACGATCAAAAGAAGGGATGGAATTGGAAATGGAGTTGGAGTTAGAATAGGAAATGAATTATCAAATAGAGGCACTAGGAAAATGGGAGGGGATGAATTGGTTGATGGATGGCCAAAATGGCTAGTTGATAACATTCCTAAAGAGGTTTTGGTTGGTTTAGTTCCAAAGACTGCTGATTCTTATGATAAGCTTGCTAAGGTAAGTTTTCCCCCTCCTCCCGAGTCCGATCGAGGCTGATTTAGGATTTTAATTTACAAATTCAACCTTTAAAAATCTTAATACTGAACTTATTATCCTTTGACATTTATGGATTCAAAATCTAATGCCTATTGATATATCCTTTTTACGTAAATATCAATCATAGAAAATGTTTGGTTCAGTTAAGTTCATATATATATATATATATATATATATATATATGTTCATCCGCATATGTCCCTTCCCCCTCCCCCCCTTCTTAAGGGAAAAAATGCGTTTGCTTTAAATCAATATGACAATATTGTGAGACCGTAAACAGAACGAATTATGACTATACATCTTACAAATTTTATGAATTTTTTTCAAGATCTTGCCTTTGTGCATGAAACATGAAGATGTTATCTTATTACGTATTTAAGCTATTCAAAAACGATAAATAAAAAATGATTTGCATTAAAAATAAATGTATATATGTTTTTGCAGGTAGGGCAAGGGACATATAGCAATGTGTATAAAGCTAAAGATAGGAACAGTGGGAAAATAGTAGCCTTAAAGAAGGTTAGATTTGATACATCAGAACCAGAGAGTGTAAAGTTTATGGCAAGAGAAATCATTATATTGAAGAAAGTTGATCATCCAAATATTATCAAGCTTGAAGGACTAGCTACTTCAAGAATGCAATATAGTCTTTATTTGGTTTTTGATTTCATCGAATCTGATTTAACTAAACTTATCAATCGCACTGAAGAAAGACTCACTGAGCCTCAGGTAAATTACTTTTTTTCCTCATTTTCTAATAATGTATTGAGAAAATTGCATAATTAATTTAAGTGGTAATAGTGACTTCCTAATTTTTTATTGCTTTTGCTCGTAATGTTTATGGAATTGAAAAAAAGAATTACTAATGAAGAGCGATATACTACCTAAAATCACATGGAGAAAAAGTTTTATCAAAAGATTTAAAATATGTTGGAATTCAAAAAAATCTAACAGAAGATAGAAAACAATGAAAGTGGAAAATTCGTATAGCTTAGAATTGATAGTAGTTATAAGACTTTAACAAGTAAACATACGTACTCATCAAATCATCAACCTTTTTGGGAAATTAAACTTCACTATTGTTTGTTATTTTCTAAATAACTTATCTTAGGCCAATTTGAAGATATTTTAAAGAAGAATAGTAGATTGGTGTCATATTTTAGAATTTTGGAGTAATTGATCAACAATTTAGTTGAGTAAAAAAATAGCGGAAAATCATGGAGACTTTTTTCATAACTATGTCTTTTATTAATCATTAAACCACTGCCAAAAACATATGAATTAGTGGGAGACATATTTTGTAGCTAAACAGAAAAATTCGTTGCTAATCTCATTTTGCAGCGAATTAGCGACAGATTCTCAAAAAAATTATTAGCTACAAGCTTTGGTGATTGATTAGCGACTAATTCTTTTTTATTTTTTTAGTAAACCTAATAAAATGTACTTGAACACACAACTTGCAGGTAAAACATTACATGGAGCAGTTGCTGTCGGGACTTCAACATTGCCATGAGAGAGGAATACTGCATAGGGATATTAAGGGGTCAAATTTGCTAATAGACAAAAATGGGATGCTCAAAATTGCTGATTTTGGGCTTGCAAGTTTTTACCAGACAAAGAAGTCCCTGACAAATAGAGTTGTGACACTTTGGTACAGAGCCCCAGAACTACTTTTGGGTTCCACTGATTATGGAGTTGGGATCGATCTTTGGAGTGCTGGTTGCCTTTTGGCTGAGATGTTTGTTCGAAGGCCTATTATGCCTGGTAGAAATGAGGTAAACAACGTTTTTATTTTTATTTTTGTTATTGAAATGTTATTTTTTTTTTAGGAAACTAAATACTATAAAACATCAACAACAATAGAAAGTACGGTAAAAATAGCACATGCTAGCCAGTTTTCGTACTCGTAATTGAAAAATAGTCGAAGTTTGCAAAGTCTTTGAAAAAATAGTCATTATTTTGCTGAAACACCGAAAGTTACAGTATAATATGCTGGATTTTGGAGCTCATTTGTATAAACTTCCAACATATTATGTTGGAACTCCAGGGCCGGAAAGTTCCAGTATGATATGCTGGATTTTGGAGCTCTTACATATAAACTTCCAGCATATTATGTTGGAACTCTAGTACATTATGTTGGAATCTCATATGTAAAGAACTCCAGTATATTATGATAGAATTTTTCGGATTTTTAAGGGTATATTTTCAGTTATTTACATGAAAAAAGGCTAAATTTCGATTACATTGTGGCTATTTTTCAATCACCAGTTGTAAATCTAGCTATTCTGATCACATAACCCCCCTCCCCCCTAACAAAAAAAAAAGTTATTGTTGAAACAGGCTTTCACCTATTATTAAAGATTCTCCATTGTTGCTTGTGAGATTTCAGGTCGTGTCTCAATCCAAATGTGACTGATCATTCGAAAAAGACCAGCTTCACATCATTGACTTGAATAGTCTTTACTTGACCATTTACCTAATAAATTAGCAAGTTAAGGTCCGTTATACGAGTCATTCCTGACCATCTTCCATATAGCGGGTGATTCATAATAAATTGACTAGTTTTATGTTGGTTGTTAGCTTACTACAATCCTTCTCTTTTATCCGGGGTTAGACCAACAATATTAGCAAATTCACACAAGCAAAGTCAAATTAATAGAAAGTTGAAAATTAATGGTATTTAAAAACTATAATGCTGTAACTTTCTTTTTTCTTTCAGATAGAGCAACTTCACAAGATATTTAAGTTGTGTGGGTCACCAGCAGAGGAGTATTGGAAGAAAGTGAAGCCACCAACAACATTTAGGCCACCACAGAATTACAAGCCTTGTTTTGGTGAAGTATTTCCCAATTTGCCTCGTTCTGCTTTTCCGCTTTTATACACACTTTTGGCTGTGGAACCTCATTTCCGTGGCACTGCTGCTACTGCTCTCCAAAATGAAGTAAGTTACAGTATTTTCAAGTCATGCAACAAACATTGTTGTACTCTAAAACATCTAACAAAATGTTAAGTTGTTTTACCATTTTTTGTCCTGGTTTAATCATCCAGAATAATCCAATTAATTTGGAGTTGCGCCTGATGGGCCATTAGAGGGATAAATCACTCATACCAAAAGAGGTTTCATTCTCGAAACTCGAATTTGAGACTTGATAAGAATATTAAGATATTTTAATTAAAATAAGATCATCTTACTCCGAGTTGAACGAGAGTCGGTAGGATTTACGGTGCAAATGATAAATCCGATTAGAAGACAAGAAATTGAGTGTGAGTTTGAATTGGTAATATAGAGCATTAGTAACCTTCTTGGAAGTAGCAAAATAAGTTGGAAAAAGATCACTTTTAGCCCGCGACAAAAATTATTTATATCCAGTAGCCGTAAAAGTATATAAAATTTATAGATTTTTTGTATATAGTATACAGAATGTATACACACATCACACACACATACAAAATTTATAGTTTTTCTGAGAGCGGTTATAAATGTCATTTTTCCAAATAATTTTTTAAAGTATAAGGATGATAAATATAAAAACTGATTCATTTCATAAATTCAGTTAGTCTTTACTGGTACAGTATGTTTATATTATGAGAAATTATCATAAAGCACTATCTTTTAGTAGTAATTAGCCACCTATAGATACCATTTGCTATATTACGGATTATAGATACCTTTTTTGTGGTTATAAGATGTATTTGATGTATTTAAGTTATTGTATTCATGAATACAGTAGCAAAAACAGGCGTGAATCAGGGAAGTCCAGCTAATCAATTATGGTATTCGAGTGTATTCGACTTTATTCATGGAGTGAAACATGGGATTACAGCTGGACAGTTTATTGTATTCTACTGTATTCATGGCGTGAAATAGGGGATTACACTGTTTTTGAAACGGAAAGTGAATCAATTAACATAATAGACTCCTAATATAACTCAACAAACTCAATTATAACACACAAAATTTGTATTTTCAGTTATAAAAAAGATTCTCAATCGAAAAATACCCCAAAAATATAGCAATCTTCAAAGAAATTATATAATACATCTGAATACATAAATTATATTAGTTAAAAAAAACATATGAATACATTCGTGGCATATAGCGAGACATTGAATACAATGAAATGCATAGAATACATCGGAATATATTAAAATACAATAAAAAAAAAGGACAGTGAATACATTGAAATACAACTAGATACATTGAATTACAATGAAAAAAAAGACAATAAATACAATAAAATACATGAAAATACATTAAAATATATTAGCAGAAAATCAAGTTGCTCAGCCCCAAACTCCATTTCCAATCCACCGATATCCATGCCCCCTTTCACACAAAAACCAGTGCCGCCAAGACCATAGTATTCTGTATAGTATTTCAACCATATAGGATTTATTAGTAACTTGTTTGAGAGAAGAGAAATTTGCAAGTAAAAAAACCACTAAAAGTTAATTGAGAGAAAATGCCAACACTGACGAAGCTATTCACAAGGGAAGAAGCCTCTCAACACAATACTAAGGATGATTGTTGGGTCATTATTGACGAGTAAAATACATCGTCGGCCTGAGGAGGGGGTTAGGGGTGACTCAACAAGGAAGGGGGAGGTGGTCGTCGGTCGTATCTGGTGGAAAACAGCCCCTGCTAGGGTTTTTAAAAGCAGGGGAGAAAAAAATCGGGAGAAAAGGAGAAGAAAGAAGGAGGAGAGAGGAAAGAGAGAGAGAGAAAAATAATACATAGTGTATTTAATGGCTTAAAGGTAGGAAGTGGTCATAAATGGATATTTTTCTATAAAAATTAAAAGGTAGCTATAAGAGATAATTTTTTAAAAGGGTATTTATTTATAATAAATAAGGTATCAACCTTTGCTATAGAAAGTAAAATTTCCTTATATTATTGAGTACTAAAATTTTCCTAAACATTGTTTTAGTTCTTTATAACAAGTCCATTAGCATGTGGGCTCTCTGAACTACCAGTCATCAAAGTAGAAGAGGATGGGCCGGCCCAATCTATTGATATCACAAGGTATGTTTTTACTTCTCCCATTGAACTAAGGTTTCTAGAAAGGAAAAAAAAAAAGAAATTCAATTTGAAATATAGAGCTTTTTGTTACATTATAATATATATGGAAGAAATACGTAAAAATGACACGGGGTAGTCACACTAAAAGACTGTTATTTAGGAATTAGTCAATCTGTCTTGAATTTAGTATTTTAATTTAATTTTTCGAGACACTAACGTCCTGAATAATTCTGAAACTAAAATTTTTAGTTTAAATTTTTTGAACAAAAATAAGTACTAAAAAATCTCTAAATAGCAGCCCGTTGTTTGTGCACTTACCCCAAGAATAAACCCATATTGCATACATGCAAATTTCAATTTGAAATGAATGTTTTTTAGGAGCTAGTATTTAAGTTCTAATTGAAAGTTAAAGAACTTGGAATTGGTCGTGAATACTACAAAGAAGAAAAGCATAATCAGAAAGCACGATTTTACTTTTGCTGTTAGTTGTGTGGAAGTGTTATTAAAATATGCTCCTTTCTTTTATTTATTTATTTATTTATTTATATACTTTATAAAGAGCAAACATAGGTAATTGGTCATATTCTTTTGTTTATTTCATTGCTTTTGCTTTTCCCATGATATAAGCGAGGGATTACACTAAGCATGACTAAAATTTATTAGATATTTTCTTTCCGCCAAGGTCGTATAGTAATCAATATAATTTTTGACTTTGGCCCTTACAGAATATCTTTCTTTCTTTCTTTTTTATTTTTTTATTTTCCAACATTTGAAACCCAAACTCCAAAGTTTAAGTCGTTAATCATAGTGCTTAAGTTTTTCTTTTGCTTTCTTAATAAATTAAATAATTGCTCACTAGAATTCTTTCTCATAAATTAAATTATGTCATAAATGCATTTGTGATCATTAAAATGGCTATCATTGTTCTAGAATGTTAATTAATTTATGCTAGATTTAGCTTTAAAAAAAGGCTTTTGACACCATATTTCTACTAGGAGTAAAGATGGATTTATAGACTAGCTCTTCTGTGTTTTTTTTTTCTTTGCCATCATTAATTAAGATGTTTTATTTTTATTTCTTTAATATTTTTCCATCTATTCTTTCAATTTTAATGTGGGGGGAATCGCACCACAGGAAGAAATTAAAAGGCAAACGGGTTCGGAAAAATAAGGAGGGCTACCGAAAAATACTCTCTAATATTTCTGAACATTCTGCAGAGGTAAACTCTTTCTCCTTTTCTTTTTAGTTTTTTATTAAATTATATAGAAAGGACAAAAAGAACTACGTATGATAGGAATATGTCTCTTAAATTAACAAAATGAGGGCACAAAAATGCAATTTATGACCTATTTTTCAAATTTTTGTAGTTTGAAGAATATAATTCTAGCTAGGGGTGTTCATAAAAATCCGAAAAACCGATCCGAACCGAAAACCGAACCAAACGGACTAAAAAACCCGATACTTTTAAGTTTGGTTTGGTTTTGGTTTTGAATTTTAAAACCAATCAAATATGGTTTGGTTTTGGTTTTAATAAAATATAATTGGAAAAACCGAACCAAACCTAGAAGTAGCTATTTATATTTATTATTACACCTATATATGTATATTTTTATATAAAGTTTCTAAAATTTTATGGTACATATTAGTCATTTATAGTTTTAGTCTAGTTCTTTGCTATTATAATAATCTAATTCTTTATTTTTATATTCTCGTTTGATTGGTAACTAAATTAGCCATCACTATTTGATTCAATTATCATCAATTTATTTTGGTAATTAATGATAGATTTCTTAAAGAGCAATTGGTTTGATAATGTTACTTTGAAAATGTATTAGCCGGAATACGTGTTTGGTAGTTATGTCTCATATTTAAGGGGGAAAAATGATAAATAACCGAAAAAATTGAATCGATAAAAACCGACTTAATTGGTTTGGTTTGGTTCCAATATTTGAAGAACCAACTTACTTGGTTTGGTTTCCTTTTAGGGAAAAACCGATCTAAACCGAACCATAAACACCCTTGATTCTAGCTTTTAACCCTCACACTAGTACTCTTGAAGCGCCAAAGAATAGTATTGAAAATAAAGAATATTTTCTAGTGTCGTACTCAAGTAAGATTTAGAATTTGAAGTTTATGGGTTTGAACGATAAATTTAAGTAAATTTACAATAATAATTGGCTTCACGATCAAATATTTATAGATATTTAATGAAAGAGTTAAAATTATATACATTGTTTAGGAAAAAGTTATTGGATTCACGTGACCCCGTATGTTGTACGATATATCCGCTCTGGCTATACTGACCTAGTGATCTTATTCCGGTAAACCATTTTTTGTTCTCTATTTTCTTGATCTTAAACCGAAGGAATGATAAAATGGTATACATTTTTATCACTCTCTGAATTTTCTCTCTCTATAATTTCATTTTATTAATTTTATTAATAGTAATAATTATGTTAGAAAACTTTAAGCTTTTCCTTCAAAAATAGGAAACAAATGCCATAAATGAATGAAAAATACATGCCACCAAATACATTTACACAAGAGAGGTTGGCAATTTATTGGTCAGACCAATTAACCAACTCTCATTACTCCTCTCAAATCTCACCCATTCTCCGCTCTTGACTGAAGGTACTATCGTCTAGTAATATTTGTAAGAGTCTATATATCTAAGAATATGTGCAGCTTTAATTATTTTTGTAATAAATTGTACATTCATATACTCCCTCCGGTCCAAAATAAGTGATTTTTTGATCTTTTTTTTGTGGTCCAAAATAAATAATTTTTTCAAATTTCAAGAGTGAATTAATTATTTTTTTCCTACATTGTCCTTGGAGTAAATATTGTTGGAATATGTGTTAGGAGTGTTTATGTAAGATAATAAAGGTTAATATGGTCAATTCTATTGTTAATTAATGTTAAAAGGTGAATTTCTTAATCTGTGTAAAAACACCCAAAAAATCACTTATTTTGGACCGGAGGGAGGAATTCTCAATATCCTAGCTAGGGGTGTACATAGATCGGGTTGGTTCGGATTTTACAATTACCAAACCAAACCAATTGTGTCAGGTTATTAAATCTAAAGACCAAACCAAACTAATAAAACTCGAATTTTTCACTCTCAGTTTTTCTCGGATTTTCGGGTTATTCGGGTTTTTTCCGGTAAAATCTTCTTAGGATAATAAAATTATGTAATATAAATATTGCTAGTTAAAAAGCCATAATAAAAATAAACATAATCTAAAAGTACTAAGTCATGCTAAAATAAGTAGACTAACAAGGAATATTAATTACATGACTAAACGCTGAAGAAAAAATAAAAATAGGTTATGCATTTTTATCTAAATTATTGCAAAACAATAAATAGATATTCAATCCATTCCCGTTCGTAGTATTAAATTGAATGTCTTTTGTTAGCACTAGTATTGATTTGATTTTGGTTTGGGCTTTTGTTAGCACTATTTAATTTACTAATGTTAATGCCTATAAAACTTATTGGAACATTCAAAAGTTCTAAGTCCAACCTTGAAATAATACATTAAAAGATAAAATTATGAAATCTTTTAAGAAATATTTATAAATTACATCACAATAAGTATATTTATATATTAAATATATCTAAACTTTCTATATATATAATGTCGGGTTGGTTTGGTTGCGGTTTGACTTTCTTTAGTTAAAATCAAACCAAACCAATTATGGTCTGGTTTTTTTTTCCAACCCCAAACCAAATCAAACCAAACTATAGTCGGATTTTTTTTCTCGGTTTAACTCGAATTATCGTATTGGTGCGGTTTGTCGGTTTTCTTTGTACACCCTTAATCCTAGCTATTCACAGAATATGAGAAGCAGATCGATGATTTATCGAACAAATCAAATAAAGGTATTTCCCTTTTGGGCCAGTCCGGTTACTGATGAGGGATTCAAAATCCGATATCATGGTTTGTAGCCTAATCCTCGGAGTTACATGCCTCATCCAGTTACCTTCTGATTAAGCTTTAGTTGATATATTGACTGAGGGATCAAATTGCACTCTTTTACCTAGAGACAGTTGCATCATTAATTACGGGTTTCAATGAACTCAATATCTTTTGCTTAAACTGTATTAGAAAATTATTAAATATATATTAATTTTTAATTGTGAACTCAATAACTAAAATCAATTACGTTTAAAACCTAGAGTCTGTTTGGCCAAACTTCTAGGAGGTGAAAAGCCAAAAAATATTTTTTGAAAAATTTAACGTGTTTGGCCAAAATGAAAAAGTACTTCTTAGCAGTATCTTAAGCAGTTTTTCTGCTTCTGAGGAGAGTCTACAAATTCTATCTTCTTCCAAAAAGCAGAAGTAGAAGCAGAAGCAGAAAATTAATTTGTTCAAGACAAAAATAACCTTACAATAAATTTATATTTTTTCAAATTATCCCTCATTAATTTAATTTTTTCTTTTCCTTTTTCTTTTCCTTTTTTTGTTCCTGCTATATATTTATTCTCTTTTTTATTTTAATCAAATTTTTATTACTTTCTCCTATTCTTAAGAGTAGATTTTAAATTTATATTAAATGATGTATTTTGACATATTTAAATTATCATGTAAATAATAAATAATATCAAGCACTCAATATTGTTGTTTTGGAATACCTATATTTATATTAAATAGAATTTTTAGTTTATACATTTACTTTATGTTTTATATTTTAATTGAATTCTTTTCTACTAAATGTTTAACTTTATTTTTCTTTTCTAAATAATACTAATCGCAAATTGAACCTTTACTATCATTTTTCGTAATTTGATACTTAAAAGAACTTTTTAAAAGATTGGCCAAATACGATGAGCTTGCAAAAAGCACTACTCAAACGATCGGCCAAACACAAATACTTACTTTGCAAAAGTACTTTTTCATAAAGCACTTGATAACAACACGATAGGGGATTCAAGAATTACTAAAGAAAAACAAGAAAAATCAAGAAACATGCGGAAGCTAAAAAGGAAATAAATAAACAAAAAAGGGCAGAAAATTAAGGATAGATTGAATTCAAGAAAGAGTTTCTTGGATTCAAGAAGTCTATTCTTGAAGTTGAATCCTAACAACAACAATTAGCTAACAAAGAACTAATCGCCTTTGGTAGAGAATTAAAAACAAGAGATAGATTGTGAAATCCGGCCCCTTAGAATAACAAGACCAACAATAAGCCTAAACATATCACCTTTCTTGAATACCTAGAAGTGATCTAAGATTTCGAAAGAGTTTTTAATCTACCACCTTAAGTTGAGTCTTGAAGGTTGAAGAATAAATCCAAGAGTAGCCACACACAAGAGTGCAAGAAAATCTCACAATTTTTATTGATAATAATCTGAATAATCTATCTAAAAACAAATAAGATACCCCTTTATATAGAGGGGGGTCACGAAATTTCTACCTAAGAAACAAGGAAATAATGTCCTAAACTACTTTGGACAACAAGTCCAACTACCTTAGGAAAAGAAAAATACTAGGAAGCAAAAACCAAGTCATTCTTGGAAAGTAATTCCAACAATCTTAGGAAAAGGAAAATATAACCTTAACTAACTAGGAAAGCAATAAATATAGTCCTAAAATATATGAGAATAAGTCTCAAATCAATCTTGGAAATCTTGAAAATCTTGAAGGAAATTTGCAAGCAACTCGGCACCGACTTGCACTCAACACCTAGCACGATTATTGTACCATTCTTGGATATCAAGTAAGTCCTTTTTATGCTATAAAAACGTGGCTTTATGTGGGACTTCATGGGCAGCAAGTTTGGACACATTTTAGGTGCCAAATTGGTCCAACAGTGGCCTGATTTTGGACCTTCTTCCGATGATGTTTCTTGGGATCTAATCCACCTATTCTTGAACATGAATTTGGGTCATAAAATAATTATAACACCTAGATAACTCATATCCTTTATCCTTAAGCTCTTCCTCCCAACTAACAACTTCTTTGATCGCTCCTGAAGTCCAATGATCTTGTTTTGTAACTTTTTAGCTTGAGAAAGAGTTAAAGGCCCACCTTGAGATTTCAAATATTCATCCTTGTCCTTGAATAGATTTGAGCTTCCTAGGATGCTATCAACACTTTTGAATAAAAGCGCTTTTCAAAATAAGTAGTTTTTGGTCGCTTGGCCAAACGGGGTCCTAGTAACTCAATGGCGTTGATGGCATGTTCGGAACCCATAAACTTTAAATTGTTACCCCGTCTGTGATTATACTAAATTATATTTAATTGATTGATCAACAGGAAAAACAAGGAGAGTCAAGTATGCAAGGTCATAGTGGTGCAAGTAGCAGTTCATTTTCCTTAAGCAGCAGAAGGAATAATATTAATATACAAAGTCCTCCTCCTTCACCAACTCCAGCTTTCAAATTTAGAAACAAGATGAACCAATCTGCTAAAACTGAGGCACATCCTAATGCTCTCAAAAACATCAAGAATTATCCCATTTTGGTAGCCTCCATTACTGAGGCTGCTAAGCACTATGAAGACAACAGATTAAGCCTCAATCTTAGGGCTATCTCCACCATTGATTTCCGAAATCATCATGATCTTGATCACAAGATCTCTAAGCTATTCAGCTTAGACCATAATTAATTAGAAAAAGTTGTTCTAAAGTATTATATTATTGTTTAATCGTGTATTTGGTTTAGACGTGTTATAATTGTCTGTGTTTAAAAAGGAAAGTTTGGTGCACGAATTATCTCGAATTTAAGCAGGATACGAGGAAGGGCCGCACTCCAAGGATGTGATGTAGATAGCCAATCCCAATGCAAGCATCAATCGCTAATTCTACGGGTTGAATCTATGACCTATAAATTAAACAACTTTATCATTCCTCTCATGCTCTCATTCTATAGGTGTCTGTGTATTACTATAATTGCTTGATGAAATAAAAGTACAGTTAAGCAAAGATTTTTTCCTAAATTATTGAATTGTGATGTTTTTTCCTTTAATATGCTTAAGCAGCTTTTGGTATTACTAACAGACACATGAACTAAGGGACTGGTGGTGGCAATGATTAATGGTTTTTGTTTATGAAGCATTCATTAGATATTTGGTTTCGTAACGACTAGGGTAAGCAGTAGCGGAGCTAGAATTTAAAGTTTTTGGGTTTTTAATTTATCACTTAACCATACAACAACAACAACAACCCAGTATAATCTCACTTAGTGGGGTCTGGGGAGGGTAGTGTGTACGCAGACCTTACCCCTACCCTGGGATAGAGAGGCTGTTTCCAAATAAACCCCCGCATCCTTCCCTCCAAGAACTTTCCACCTTGCTCTTGGAGAGACTCGAACTCAAAACCTCTTGATTGGACGTGATAAATTATTTCTTGGGTTCGTAATAAATATTTATACCAATTTAATAATTTTATTAATATAAATACAAGATCTAAATAAAAGCTACCGAAGCTAGCTGCGCCTCCAAGGATAAGTAGGACTCGACATGATAAGATTTTCTTTTCTGGTTTACAAAAGAGTGAGCCCGTGGAAAAAGGTTGTCCCACTTCTCATACTTTGAGCAAAGGGGAAGAACAGGGGGGAAATAAGAGGTAAATTATTGGAAACATCAATTAAAATAGAATAGACCCATCCTACGTGTGACAAAAGTAACTTTTTGAGGTGTTTGTTTTATTGAACAAGGATTTAATAAAGTAATCTATATTATTAGTATAAAAACAATTTACATTATATATTAGTATAATTAAATCTAATAGTAAAATAGTTATTATTTTATTAAGTTACCAACTAATGAACACTATAGCTCTCTGACACGTTAACTAATTTGTTGCAAATTTTTTTTAATGTTAAACACAATTCCACTAATGTCAAATGGTCAAAGAGAGTATTTTTTGGATGTGAAGAAACAACTATATTATTGGCCACAACAATTTCATCTTGATAGGAATGAGAAACAACTTCATTCAAACTTAACCAAAAAAGTACAAGAAACATATACTTATGTACCATAATCACTTCTTCCTAATTCACAACCTTCAAAGACCATGTTCTACATGGGAATATCAAGAAGAAAAATTAAATAAGGAGATGATCAAGTAAAACTCCTTGTAGCAAAAGATGCTTAATTTTCCCCTAAATCACGCCACTAATCATAATAATTATCGGAAAATTTGCTCTTTATCCACTTGAAACTGTTCTTCAAAGATGTTTTAAGCTTACCTTCCATAGAATACATGTTATAACCAGATATCCTTTTCTTCCTCTTCCCCTCCGGATTTTCTCCCGGTCCATTAAAACTATAAGACTTGGTTCGATCCTCGAAATCAAATCTTGCTTCTGTGTAAGATGCACAATGATAAGGGAAAGATTTGCTCTTCTCCATTATCAAGAAAATAGAGAGCTCAATAAGATTGTTAATTAGTGGAAGAAGAAGAAAGTGTATATATGTGTATATATAAAATGGACTAGAAGATGGACAAGAAAATGAAAATATGGTTTAGTGTACGTTAGTGCGTTATGTGCATGGGCCCTGAAAGTGACTTGGATTTATAATATTTACAAGATTGTGGTAGCTTCGAGATTCTTTTTTAATATATATATATATATATATATATATATATATATATATATATATATATATATATATATATATATATATATATATATATATATATATATATATCGATCAGGCTTATTTTGGTACGAAAAGCATATCAATTGGTGGTTGAGCCAATCTTGGTTAGTGCCCATAAGCTTATTAAATAATCTGTTTTATTCCTAATCTTTTTTTGTTATTTCAAATTTATCACAACTTTCTCAACGGAAGGAGGTTGTTGTTTATTTTTTGAACGTACGTAAAGTTAGAATTATTATATACCTACCAAGAAGGAAAATGAGTAGATTAAAGTTGGAATTTATTCTGCAGAAAGTGTACGAAAATCATGTTATAGGTAGCCACGGCAATAGAACTTATAAAACTTGTTAACTACATATTACATGGCGATTGATTGAAATCTTGCACATTTTTTATGAGAAAAAATGGTTTCCTTTTTCTTAGAAGAAGTTTTAGGAACGTTCAATAAATAAAACAAAAAATAGATTTTCATATTACACAGAAATCCAATAAAATCTTAAAAAGAAAAAGAATGAAGATCTAGTAACTAAGATGGTAATACAGATAAAATTAATTTACTCTAAAATTAATAATCCCGTCTGCTCTAATATCAAAATAATCATTATTAATTTATAATAAAGAAAACCGTCTCGTGAAAATTAAAATCCAGACAAACTGGATAAAAGGTGAGTAGAATATTCCTCGTTTTCCTCTTTTATTCTTTTTCTCTTTCTATGTTTTCCTTTTTGTATACTTTTATTTGTTTTTTATTAAACAGTAGAAGGGTTAGAATTGTTGGAACGTCATTATCCGAGTAATGATTTAAACTTTATGAGTTCAAAAATATTATCATTTTAAGTTACTGAAATTTAAAATAATAATTTTTTATATTCAATAGATT
This sequence comes from Nicotiana glauca, assembly GCA_026770625.1. Lineage (NCBI taxonomy): Eukaryota > Viridiplantae > Streptophyta > Magnoliopsida > Solanales > Solanaceae > Nicotiana > Nicotiana glauca. The sequence goes on along the minus strand of MU764381.1, from coordinate 27,894 downwards.
TTTTTAAGATTAAGAAGTACTACATTTGAACAACTCACCAAGACACCAACTATGGCAAAATGGGGTTATCAAGGTGCGTTGAACTCCACTTACTTAGCATCATAGGTATTGTGGGCCCTGTATCACGAGACTTTGACGTGGAAAATGGGCCCATAGAGGCCCAATGGGTTTTCAACGAGACAAAACAACAGTAAGTGGACATTCCTCTTTTAAGATGGCTACAAATTGGTGTTCCTGCATTTACTTGTGGGCCTTTCTTGTTCCCTGCACTAACACAGAACCCTTCATTTTGGTGCCATCATTTTTATTTTTCTATTATATAGAAAAGCCTGGATGATCGACCAAGGACGAAATAGTAATTTTACATAGCTAATTTTTATTTTAATTTTTATTGATCTGATAATAGTCGTGTCCTTCTTACCGCAAGCTTCTTTCACTATATTGTACTTTGTTAATCATCACCATTGTTAGTGAGTTCTAGCTGCAATCGTCTTCCATTAACATTAGACCTTTATAACCTTTTCTTATCCTTCGTATCCTCTTTTAGGGATTCGCATTTCCTTATCTCTAATTAGAATTGGAATACAATTCTGTGTTTCCCAATTTGGCATAAACTTATCTGCTACTTCTTATTGAACGAACCCTTTGAGCATCAAGTACTGACATGTCATAAAAGGCTTGTTGGTCGACCAAGGGCATGCATGCTATTTTACTTTGCCATTTAATTTTTTATGTATAAATTGTGTGGCTTTGCCCCCAAATTGAATTATCACATACCCCTCCTTTATTTTGCTTTTTTTTTTTTGTGGCTCTAAAATCTTCTACAGTTTTTTGTCCATCGTGTGTGGGTTTGTTATTTGTCATTTAATTTCAAATTGATAGTGTTTTAGATATTTTATCTATTCTCTCTTTTGCCTTCTCTTTCTCTATTCCTATATCTGTATGTTTCTTTCTTGAATCTCAAATTCTAGCTTCTTCCTATGGCGTTCCTCTTTCAAAGTGTAAGCTCTTTATTTTGGTGGATTTTTTCTGCAATTCATTTTTTGCTGACGGAATGTTTATCTGTACATGTGAATGTTTTTTTCGTCAATTTTATACTATATTTTCACTCTCAGATTGAATTTTTTTTCCTTTTGAGCAATACTCACAAACGCTATATTATGAGGTATTTGGATGCTCTTTTTTTTTTGCTACATAGGTTCGTGCTGATTATTATTATTATTATCTTATTATTACTTTCTTTGTAATAAATATCGCTAATTAATCGCACAAGAAAGGAGATAATCACTTAATTTCATGAATTTGAGGTAAAACTTAAATAAGATATCTGAGGTAGGTGGGCCAAAAGATTTTTTTATTAAACTTGCTAAATCAATTAACTTCAATATTGTATAAAACTTACCCTTATTTATATATATTTATTTATTTTATAGCTCAAAATAATATTTAATAATATTTACGTAATCTTTTAAGTTGTATACTCAATGGTATGGAATATACGTACAATAATTTATTACTTCTTATACATATTTTTTATGGATTGGCGTGATACACACGTGCAACGCACGTATACTAAAACTAGTTTAATAATTATTGAGAAACAACTACTTGCCATATCATTCGCGGGTGGATTACACTCACTTTGTTTTTCCTAGTGATGGTCAATGAGGTGTTCACAGGGGCGGATTTATGCTCATGCAAGCGGTGTCATCCGACACCGCATCGCCGGAAACTTTTACAAATTTATATGTAGATAATGTTTTACCACAAACCAGAACAATACCTGCACCTCCACCTCTGATAGGGGTGTCAATGGATAATAGAAAACCGACTAAATTGACCGAACCGTACCGTACCGAACCGATTTTTAGATTTCTTTTAAAGAAACCGTAGGTTTTTATATAAATTTATAACTGTACCGATAATTATGGTAGATTTTTTATTTTATAAAAATAAACCGAAAAAATACCGAACCGTACCGAATAAACTTTATATGTGAAAAATATATTTAAAGAATAAGTTTAAAACTAATAAAGCATTAAATTTTTTATTGGGCCTTGAAATTATGAAAATTGTTACAAGCAAACAAATAATTAAACTCGAAATACTGTAATTCCTAAAACCTATTATGCTACTTATAATTAGACTAAGTTATTTTAAGTATCTTTGTTAGCAAGATACAAAGTATTCTAGCGATTATGAGTAGCAAACTACAATGTATTGAATATGTTTCCTTTCATATAATTTAGATTTATCTTTCTGAATATTTAATATAGACTTTATTCTTGAGTCCCAGCTTGGTTAATATCTTTTCACTCGTGTGATTTATAATTTCTTTGCTTTTACTTGGTTTCTTTTACGTTGTTGTCGAATAGTCGATGGATACTCTAGTCATCTTTCATTTTTTTTTAATTCATCACCCTTTAAACAGTAAAAATATCTCGAGAGTTTTGCTAAGTCCTATAAAAGAACGTATATTTTTGCATTCTACTTCTACTAGTAAATTTTACATGACATATAAAAAATACCGAAAATTAACCAAACCGTACCGATATCGAAGTGAAACCGACATGATTGGGACGGTTTCGAAAAGTCTAATTTTGGTTATACATCATAGAATAACCGAAAAATTGGTATGGTACAAATTTTATAAAATAACCGGCTGAACCGAACCATTGACACCGCTAACCTCTGATATCTTTACCTCCACCTCTAGCATCTCTACCTCCACCTCTAATACCTCTACCTCCACTTATAATACCTCTCTCTGAGTGGTGGAGAAACTCCTCTGAAAATAGCTGCGTGAACTGCTCCCGAGTCGAAACTGGCGATCTGGTTGGTCTAGCCAAGTAATAATCTCTTCACCAAGTCTTGGCGGATCCAAACAAGCGAAAAGTGGCAAAATCGACCCCATTGGTCTCAACTATCCTCATATTTCTGAGAACTCATGACAGCTATGTTTAAAATCCTGGGGATCCTCGGTAGATGCACCGCTGAATGTAATAGTGAAGAGCTCGGTGAAACTTATCCAACCTCTAAAAAACCTCCAAAGACGTAGCTGATCTATCACCAGTCTGAACTGCTGCTCGGCTGAAGAAACAGTATATGACCTCGCCATTCGCGAAAGGACAAGAGTAGAGATTTCAATTTAGCATTGAGAGAACAAAATCGCACGACAAGAAAGAATAGAAGTGAAACTTTTACCTAACTCTATAGCCTCTAGGGGATAAATACAGACGTCTCCATACCGATTTCCCAGACTCTACTAAGCTTGTCCGTGAGTTGTGAAACCTATGTAACCTAGAGTTCTGATACCAACTTGTCACGAGCCGGATTTCCCACCCTCGAGGGCCAAGATGGCGCCTACTCGTAGAAGCTAGGCAAACCACACATTTAGAATCCATAACTACTTTTGTTTTAAATCTATTTTTTCCAATTTAATGAACACGGAATAAATAACTAAACAACAACGGAATTTATAATTTAGCGGAAGATTTAAACGAAATAAACTAAAATAATAAGGAGAATCTACATATGTCTCTACCCAGAACTGGTGTCATAACATCCACTGACTACTAAGATTTACTACATACAACCGTTTGAAAGAGAGTAACATTGTTTGTCTCGAATACATGAGATAACAGAACATAAATAAAGATAGAGGAGACACTGGGCCTGCGGATGCCTGCAAGGCTACCTCGGTGTCTCGGAGGCTGGCTCCCGAGCTATTACTGCTATCCGGTACCTGGATCTGTGTAAAAGAGCACAGAGTGCAGTATCAGTACAACCGACTCCATGTGCTGGTAAGTGCCTAGCCTAACCCCGACAAAGTAGTGACGAGGCTAGGACCAGACCACCAAATAAACATGTGCAGTTATATAATATACAACGGAAAGTAAAGTAAAGTAAAAACAAGCAAATAAAGATGGGAGGGGGATACATGCTTTGGGGAAATAACAGATAAAGCAGGTTCTCAAGAAAATTACCAGGAAACCAAAATTCAACTTCTAATAAGGATAAGGAAAACAAAGGCAGATTTCACTCTCGATTCACAACTCGTTGCAGGCATGCAACCCGATCCATTTTTCATATCTTGTGGTAGGCGTACCACCCGCTCCCATTTCATTAAATCTCGTGGTAGGCATACCACCCTCTCCCATTTCATTAAATCAACAGTTCTTTCAAATAAAATTTACTCCAACAAACGTAACAATTGATACGAATTCATAAGACAGCAAGTACACAAAAATTATGAATCACTGAGGAAAATAAACAAATATTGACAAGTAGCAATTAAGAGCAATTAGGCAAATTAATATTTAGTATACTAAATATCAAGTAGCAATTAAGTCACATAAACATGTAACAATTATAGCATAAATTCAAGGCGTAATGTTGCGCAAGGATACCAACCCAATAATAACAAGTAACACAATAAGGAAATGTCAACATAAGAATCTTAGTAATAGTGGAATAAGACAATTAATGCACTTGAACGGATAACAACAAGAAATCATAACAAACGGCAATAAGTGCACGGCATCACCCTTCGTGCTTTTACTCTCATCCTCACCAAACAAAGATATAATAAAAAAAAAATATGCACGGCATCACCCTTCGTACTTTTACTCTCTTTCCTCACATATAATCATAGAATTAGCACGGAATGGTACATCGTGCGGCACGATATCACCTTTCGTGCTTTAACACTCTTCCTCACCCAAGCAATAATTACAAAGCAATTAGGGCATAGAAATCAATGACATCACCATAAAGTCATGTAACAACATGAAATCAGTAAAATAAACGTAAAGAACAACGCAACTCAATTATCAACAAGAATCAGGGAAAAATCAAGGACAAGTGCACGGCATCACCCTTCGTGTTTTTACTTTAGTCCTCACCATGAGAATCAATATAATAGGCACGGAATGGTACATCGTACGACACGACATCACCCTTCGTGCTTTACACTCTTTCCTCACAATAAACAAAGTATGCACGACATCACCCTCCGTGATTTAACACTCTTCCTCACCCAAGCAACAATCACAAATAAGGGGGCAAGGGAATAAATAAAATAAAAATAGAAATCCTGGCAAGAGAACGCTATTAAGCAATTAAATCCCAGCAAGGGTGCCACCTCAATAATCTCAACGTCCCGGCAAGGGAAAATAATCAATAAGCAACAATATCCCGGCAAGGGAACAATTTAAATACTCTTTATCTTTCTTTCACTTTTATTTCATATCTCACTTTACCACTTGAGCCAATGCCCCAAAGGGTTCAATCATTTCATATACTTTCACATTTGTAATATAACTTGAGCCAATGCTCCTCGATTACCCATTCCCCCACGAACTCAAGTTTTCCCTTGGGGGAATGAGTTCTCCAAAGTTTTACCCAAAAAGTTAAAAATCGCCCCCGGGCCCGCATGGTCAAAATCCGAGGTTCAAACCAAAACCCGATTACCCATTCCCCCATGAACTCAAATATATAATTTATTTTGAAATCGGACCTCAAATTGAGGTCCAAATCCCCAATTTTTGAAAAAACTAGGTTCTACACAAAACACCCAATTTCCCCTATGAAAATCTTTTTAGGTTGAAATCATATTAAAAGATGTTAATGATTGAAAGAAATGAGTAAAAACTAACTTACAATTGATTTGGTAGAAGACTTGTTCTTGGAAAATCGCCTATGTGTGTTTGGGTTTGAGAAAATATGAAAAATGGAGTTCAAAATCATTTAAGTGTAAAAATTTCAGGTCTCTGATATGGAAAATGCGAACATGGGTTCGAAATTGCGAACCCTGACCTCTCAGATGTAGGAATTGCGAAACAGGGTTCGCATTTGCGAACCCTTCATAATTTCCCAGCTTTTGCATTTGCGAAGTAGTAGTTGCAATTGCGACTTCGCATTTGCGAGAGAACTATCGCATTTGCGATGACTGAGGGTTTAGGCGGGCATCGCATTTGCGATGGAAATCTTCGCATTTGCGATGGAAATCTTCGCATTTGCGAAGAAGGCTGTCCAGGTGCTGTCTCGCATTTGCGATGAATGGCTCGCATTTGCGAGGCTGGCTTCGCAAATACGAAGCCTGCAGGTCAGTTCATACCAGCAAATTTTACGTTTAAAAATGCAACCCGTGGCCTATCCAAAACTCACCCCGAGCCCTCGGGGCTCCAAACCAAATATACACACAACCTCAAAAATATCCTACAGACTTACTCGCGTGATTAAATCGCCAAAATAACATCATAAACATCGAATTACACCTCAAAATTTATGAAATTTCACAACGTCCGTTTTTTATCAAATTTCACAAAAACAGCTTAAATCATATATAAGACCTGTAGCGGGCGCCGAAACCAAAATACGGGCCTGATACCAACACGTTCCAATCAAATATCATTTCAATTTTCCTTAACAATCTCAAAAAAATAATTTCTTCTAAAAATTTATTTCTCGGGCTTGGGACCTCAGAATTTGATTCCGGGCATACACCCAAGTCTCATATTTTCCTACGGACCCTCCGGGACCGTCAAATCACGGGTCTGGGTCTGTTTACCCAAAACATTGACCAAAGTCAAATTTATTCATTTTAACATTAGAACTTAGCATTTTTCATAGAATTTCATATTTAAGCTTTCCGACTTCGCGCTCGAACTGCGTACGCAAATCGAAGCAACTCTAAATGAGGTTTTTGAGGCCTCAAAAGCAAAGAATTAATTAAAAACAGGTGATGACCATTTGGGTCGTCACAAGACCATGATCTTTTTCTTAATAAAGGCTACGTCGATAACCTGCATATTATGGACATAACGTCAATAAAGAACATTAACGCTTTTTTGGACATGCTATCTGACAAATAAAAGAAAGTTTTGCAACCACCATGGTAGTATTGATCAGTTTTACATGAAAATGATATCAAGGTGTTTGGATCAGTGTTAATGATCTTGATCTTGTTCTAGATTTATTTATGTTAGAAAATCTGAACTACAAAGAGGAGTACAACTTTTTATTAGCAGTTGAAGATTTGGAGCAGCAAAGCCATTGAAGAAAAACTTCAGCTGAGCGGGGAAAATGTTCAGTTGTGAAGCATATATTGTCAAGTCGTTTAGCTGCATCTAAGTTCTCCTTTGTTTCAATAAAATATCATTAGGTACTCTATTCTTTATAGCTACCAAAATATGAATGCAATAGATAACTCGTACAATGACAGCAAATACACATATTGTAGGTTAAAATGTAAGTAAAGAGCAACTAATACATTAATTTTGACAATTACCTAATATTATAACTTAAAGATTGTCAATCAACTATAAGACAACGATATTATTTTATGAAATTTATACACTAAATACAGATATGTGCTTTTTCCTTAGCCAAGTCTATTGAAAGGATTAAATTATTTTCATTAATAAATTATAGTAAGAGTAATAAAACTTAAGTGATACTTACAGAATCTAGTGAGTATACACCAGCCTAAATCACTTTGGAAAGTTGACAATGACCTGAACTTATTTATAACTTAAAGATTATTAAATTGTAAGACAATAATATCATTTTATGAAATTTATATGCTAAATATTGAACGGTGCTCTTTTATTGCAGCCTTGCATAACACGAAAAACTTTTTGGCAGTCGGATGTTGAGAATAAAATAGAAAACAGGAATGGAAAATAGTATCACTAGTCAGTTTTACAATACTAACTATATAATCCAACTATGAATCTACAGTTGGATTTGCTAATATGAACTATTTCTATAAAGAACAATATAATTATCCCTAGGCATTTTATTCTTTTTGGTTACTAGAACAAAAATACAGCAGAACACTAATACAACAACATCAAACACAGTAACATAATCTTAAATATCGATTACTGGTTAATAATTATTTTTTACTATAAAATTGCAACTAAAGAACAAGCAATGCATTAACATTGACAATCACCTAAACTTATTTATAGCTTTAAGATCATGAACCTATAATCCTAGTGAGGAAAAAGCGGTCTTCAGTTGAGAATTTAATGCAGCTGCATTCATAACTCTCATAATTGTTGTTGCTCTAGAAAGCCTTTACCACTCGCCTTATCAGTCCCTAATTGCAACATGGGAAACCTAAGCTAATGGGTCCCCTTGAGGAACATATTGTACATACGTAATTTGGGACTATTTGCCAGACACAAATAAGTTTAATCAAAATTATCCCTTAAGTAAATCATTATGAACTCCAACTATTAACCTTTTAAAAATAATGAAATTTTTAATGCAAACCTTTTGAAAATTATGCAGTAGAAAGATCAGTAAAAATAGCACGGTCTAGCCAGCTTTCGGACTGGTCATTCAAAGTTGTGCTTGATTTAAAAAAATTATGTACAACCATTTCAAGCTTGCACCTCAAGTTCTATCATCTGTGATGTTATGGATTTGTTCATTCAGCTTGTTTTTTTCTCATTAACCAGAAGTATTATGATTTTGTAACAATATATTTTCAGTTTGGCTTTCCCCTTTATTCACCCTTTATTCAACAAAAGCTGTGAGATTCAGAGTCGGACACCCTAATGTTAAATTTTCATGTTGCATAATTACCTTTAACCATTAGTGAGATAACTCTTTCTGTTGCTGCTTGGGATTTCATCCCTCTAATATTCCAAATGAGGATATTAATCGTTAAAAGTTCTTTTTAGGAACCTTTTGGGATCCCTTTATGTGATCTTTTTCTTTGGTGTTGGTTTTGTTATTGAAATATCTAGGAGAAAAATGTCCCTGTTGGATTACTCTATCCAATTCCATTTGGATTCCTTGATCTACCTTCTTCCGCATGCTAAAAAGCTGAATTATGATCTCTGTAGTTTCCTCTGGACTAGCATTAGAATTGTATAGTTCTCTATCACTATCCGTTTCCTCCTTTTCTATTTCTTGATCATTCTCCTTAGTTGCTATTTGCATATGATTATCATATTCAGTCTCTTGATCAATTTCCTCATCCACCAGTTTCATTTGAAAATTCAGATCACAGGCTACTTGTTCCCCGTATAGCTTGACAACTAGATAAAAATCTTTCACATCATTCACTCCTTCCCCCCGGATATTCCCAGTGTCTTTGCAAGCAGATTGGCAAGGTTCAGAAGGAATTCCATGTTGCACATTAATAACTTCCAGCATCCTTTTCTTCTTATTAGCCCTTTTTCTAGCTCTAGTACTTTGATAGGAGTTGTTGGAGTAAGAAGGTGAGTTATCTGGACTGATGATGGAATTCTGATTCATATTGTCGATCACATTACCACTTGTACTTTTCCCTTTCTTGTTTTTGTCAGTTTCTGGATCATGTGCTTTCTCGGAATGGTAATTAGTTGTAAATCATTGTTCTGCTTCTCCTCGACCATGTGAACCTGTTCCGTTCTAACCAATAGTTCTTCTCCCTTATTCATCATCTGGAAGATGCTAGGGGATTCTAGATCCTGGAGATTCTTTTCTTTCTCAACTTCTATTACAGAATTAGCCCTTCCATTTTCCTTATTCTCGCTCATTGTATTATTTGTCTCAACTGCAATTGTTGTAGGGTGCCTCTGATTTTCAGGAAATTGTTCTGTTATAGCTAGTAACTCATCTCCCATGTTCATCACTTGTAGATTCTTTTCCTTCACTTCTACTGTTATAGTATTAGTTCCTCCTTATCGTTGTTCTCCCCTACATTATTAGTTGTCTCAGTTGTTCTAGTAGTAGGTTGTCTTTGTGGTTCAGGAACTTGATTGATTGGTATATAGATTTGTTTGGTCACTTTTCCTTTGTTTTGTACTTTGGTATTGATCTGCATATGAGCTATTGTTGTACTACTTTCTCCTTGGGCAATTTCTTTCCCCTTGGTAGTAATCTTCTTTGGTTGTTCTTTGTTCACCATTATGTTATTGATCTGATTTTGTTGAATAGCCTGATTAAGCTCCTTTACTGGAATGCTCTTGTTAGCAGCCATGTGCTGACTACTTTCTCCTTTATTTTTGGTTTGTTCCTTTTGCTCGGTAACTCTATCCTCGCCTTGTCTTTCTCTTGGTTCAACTAAATTAATGTTGGAGTTGTCTCTTGCTTTAATTCTGCATTGTTCCTCCTTATGTCCCTGGTGTTTACAGTATTTGCAATAATCTGGTACTCTTTCGTATACCAAAGGTTGCCAGTAACCATCTTCATCCCCTTCGTCATATCCGACCCAAACACTGTCAGGAAGGTCCTTTGTCAAATTTACTTCCACCCTGGCCTTAGCTTCACAGCCCCTAGTCTTAATCATAGTGGCCTTATCCAGAGAAAGTAATACTCCCACTTGTTCTACTATTTGATTCACTGCTTCCCAGTGATAACACTGCCATGGAAGCATGGGCATGACTACCCAAATTGGGGAAATGGGGGTTTCCTCTCCCGGGACGAAATTGGGGGTCCATTTCAAAAACCTCAGATGATGTTCTCCAATGTCCATAAACCTTCTAAAATATACTAAATTGTAGTCTTTTAAATTATCAACTTCTATATAAATGTGCTTAGGATCCACATGAGTAATTTTCACATTACTTCTAAAATGGATTTGGGTAGTAAAGTATTTTCTGATACTTTCAATCTTTGGCATAGTGAAAGAACCCAAAATTGTGAATTTGCAATCAGAGGCCAAAGTTTCAAAATAATCTTTACGGGAGAAAATCACAGCTGGTTTGCCCATTTTAGTTGTTTGCTTTGCCGCGGAAATCCTTGGCCTCCATTGTTGAGGTGGTGGAGATGCAGCGTTGACCATATTTGCATATGATAGAGTCCCTGATGATAAATTTGAGGGAGATGGAGCAGGGTTTAAAATGGTGGGCGGACTTGCGATTGGGGAAACAATAGTTGTAGCATGCCGTGTTTCAATTTGAGATGCTTGAGGGTTCGTATTAGCCAGATGTTCCATATAAGCGTTATTATCTGGTGGATGATGGGTTTGATGTATCGCACACACCGGAATATGACCGGACGGCGCTTGTGTAGCCATGAAAAATTGGTTCAAGGATTAGATTTTGTTTCGTGTGTGGGGCCGCGTACTGAATGAAAGAATATATCCGTTTTTTAATTAATGTCCTATACTTGAATATTATAATAAATTTACCTACAATATTGGAAGAGATCAAAACAACAAGCCTAGTAGCTCAATTGGAACCTCTAACTTTTACAATTCTACCTAAATCTACTACCTTTAACATTTGTCTTTTCTATTTATCGATTGTTTAGAATATTCAAAGATTCAACTTTACGAATTAAACCCAAATAGGAACATTGGAACACTGGATAGGGGCAAATATGCAATCTCCTGTCAGCAAGGCGTCTAATATTCTCCCCCACATGTGCTATTGTTGGTGACAATCTAGATGGTAAATATTTTGACAATCTGCTAATAGAATACTTCCAGAAAGATGATTCGTTTAGGAGGGTGCATCTAAATCTTGATATTTATAGACTTTTGTTGAGGGGTGTGAATTAGGAGGAGGGTAGGGAAAATATACTTGAACGAGCTTTATATATAAACCGACCACTCTCACAACAAATCAGGAGTAAGGATATCTAACTATGAAAAAACAAAATCTTAAGAGTCAAGTATACTAGCTTTGATGACAGTGTAGGTTATCTGTTGTTTTAGGAAGTTGCATCAGATTTGGTCTCAAACCTGCACATTATGCTACTTGTTGATTTTTTGGCAAATTGTTCATCCCACATCGGTTGGGAAGTGAAGTTGGGGGAATTTTCCNTTCTGGTGTTCCTTTTATTGTTGCTTTATTGTCTTATTTATTATTTGGTGGCTGTCATAATTTTTGGTATAGTAGTTATGACTTATTCACACTATATACATTTGGCTTTCGCAACAATTGGTATCAGAGCCAAGGTACTATCTAAGTATGCTCTGTGGTTGCAGAACAGTCTGATCTTCCACATCAGAAAGGATTTATCTTGGTAACTGAGTCAAGGTTCTGTCTGAGTATGCTATGTGGTTGCAGCGTAGTCTGATCTTCCACACCAGAAAGGAAATAATCTTGATTTGTGTCGTCAGCTATTAAATAATATTTGTGTCAAATATGGTAGATAGTAAACAAGAAGAATCTACATAAAATGTCAACAATACGTCATCATTGGCATCTTCGCTTATGACAAGAATTGTGTCAAATGCGAAATTTGCGGTAGAAA
>MU764381.1:3960-14767 GCA_026770625.1 Nicotiana glauca | reverse complement strand
ATGATGGTGACTTGGCCTTGATGTTGTTGGCGTCACTTCCTGATGAGTACGAGCACCTTGAAACTACTCTACTCCATGGAAATGACGAAGTTTCTCTCAGAGAAGTTTGTTCGGCTTTGTACAGCTATGAACAAAGAAAGCGACAAAAACAGAAGGGCGAAGAAGGAGAAGCACTATTTGTGAAGGGTCGTCCTCAAAATCAAACGAGCAGAATATGAAGCATTGAGCAAAGGGGTCATTTGATCCAAGGATTCTCTATGCAAAGATCATAATAAAGGGATTGTTATCCGATTAATAAATAATGAAAGAATTGTTATTCGGTGAAAAATAATGTAGGGATTATTATACGATGAATAATAGTACAGAAATAGTCATGCGGGGATTGCCTACTTTAACGGCTTTTGTAGCTGCATAAACTTCTACTAATATTATTTTTGTTCCAAATTTACCTCCCCTGGAAAAATATATAGATGTTTGCATAAGTTAATTAGTAGTAATAACACAAAGTTTAATACCAAAAAGAAAAGGCTGCATCAGCTATTACATAGCTATATACCGAAAATCAAATGCTTATTAGTTATGCAGTGATTACATATATAATGCCGAGTGAATGTTGTACGAGTTATACGTAAAATTATATTGAGTTTATTTTTCTTATGAAGCTAACCATATGGCTATAGTGGCATTCTTCCTTCCTGGTTTACGTTTGCTCACTCCTGAATGTGAAATAGTCTATTACCATAATCTAATGAGTCGGTCAAATACAAAATACTAGTAGATATTCAGCTGAAAGGCGTTCGACTCCAACTCAATCAGAAACTAATTCCATGAATTAACTAATTAAGTTGCTCAATTTTTATCTTTCTTTTTTTCTTCTTTTGATAAGGTAAATTGTATTAATCAAAAGGAGAGAACTCCCGTATACATGAAGTATACCAAAAAGTAGAGAATTTACATCATAATATGATTCTCTACAAAAAACGCTCAATCTTCTATACAAGTAGGGGCTATATGAGTGAACCAAAAAGCGATCAAAGATAAAAGACTATTATTAAGATGTGAAAAAGGAGACTCAATCCCCTCTAAAGCTCTCATATTTCTCTCCCCCCAAACTATCCACATGAGAGCTAACGAGGCGAACTTCCACGCCTTTTGCTTTCTTCTTCTACGAAAATCGGCCTAGCTATATAACATTTCCTTTACGGTGCTTGGCATCACCCATTGAACACCAAAAAGATTCAGGATTGCCCTCCACGAAGCCGAAGACACAGGGCAATGCAAAAAAAGATGATCAACTTCTTCCCCGGAGAAAACACATGTAGCACCAACTAACAAGTGTAATTCCTCTCTTTCGCAGATTTTTAGCGGTCAAAATCACTCCCCTCGCCGCTAGCCATGCAAAAAAGCACACCTTCGTGGGCGCTTTAGGAATCAAGATCGAGGAGTATGGAAAAGTGGCCTCCTCTCTCACCAACATACTCTGGAAAAAGGACTTTACTGTGAACAATCCATCACCACGCTACCAATTTCCAAGAATCACAGGATGGCTGGGGAATATCTAGCCAATCTCCCAATCTTGCATGTTCCTTCTAAATGAGAGGTCCGATACCCCCCCCCCCATCTCATGCTCCTTACGAATCTGTTGGACCATCAATTCCTTCTGGTTTGAAACTCTGAAGACGTGGGGGAAAGAAACCCTCAGAGCATCCTCTCCACACCACCTATGATTCCAAAAGTTAATTCTCCTTCCATCTCCCACCCTGTAATAAGTGATGTTGCCACTGAAGGCTTCCCAATTCTTCATGATGCTACTCCACATGCCACACCCGAAAGGTGCTTTGATTGCCTTGGTCCTACAACCCCCTCCCGTGGAATCATACTTTTCTACTATGACCTCCCTTCATAGAGCATGCTCTTCTACCCCGAATCTCCATAGCCACTTCCCCAATAAAGCTCTGTTGAATACCCTAAGAATTTTTACTCCAAGTCCACCCCACTTCTTTGGGGAAGTGACTATCTGCCAATTCACTAGATGAAACTTTCTAGTTCCATCCGACGTATCCCAAATAAAATTCCTTTGAAGCCGCTCCAATTTTTCTGTGATGCTCACGGAAGCTTGCAACAGGGACAAGTAATAGGTGGGCATACTTGATAAAGTGCTTTTAATAAGCACTTCCTTACCGCCTTTTGACAAGTACCGTTTTTGCCAGCCTGCCAACTAAAATCTTGATAGTGCTGGTTTCAGTTAAACAGTTGATTTGGTTTCAGTTAAACCAAATCAGCTGTTTATTGTAATTAAAATCTTGATAGTGCAGCTACTTTTTCACCCTTTTAATTTTGATGGACTCTTACCAGGGCTTCTAATCTGGGATTGTAGCTCCTCTTGTTGCAGCTTAGTGTCTCATTTCCACAATATTTACGTAAGTAGAGGTGAACAAGTAAACTCCCAGTACCACCGCCCACCAACCCAAAAAGAAATGAAAAAAATATGAGCAGAACACTTTCCTTCTGAAAACAACATACTAAAAAAGAGGTTGGCCTTCCTAATTAAGAAATGTATAGCAGACAAAAGATAGTATAATACAAGGACTCACGAATTCACATTTCAGTTAGGTATTTCAAAATAAATTGGCCCAAATTTTATGGTCAAATTACTTACAAGCCTGACAAATTGATATTATATAGATGTTCAAGAATATGGCATCTGTTGCATTGTCCAAGAATTTGAGTTCACAGAGATAAAGACTTTGACATACCTAAATTGGCAAGAAGCTAAGCTGTAAGTCAGTCCAGCTACATGTTCAGCTAATTCAGCTTCATCAACACAATGTCTTGAATGCACCTTAATGAAATTAATTGTTAACTTGGATAGAACCTGCCCAAAAAGAGGAGGAGGAACTCAACACCCAAGGAATACCACCAGAATTCCAAGCTTACATGAATCAGACAATTAAAAATATCCAATAATTACAAGAACAAGTATTGCAACAACCTCCTCTATAGGTGGCCGTTTCCAACCAATATGATTGGCAGGGTCCTTGTATTGACCTTGTTCCCTATCACTAATGCAGTATATCAGTCATTAAACAAGCATCCTAATTTGTCACAGATGATTATAGATGATAGATATCAATGACGTTCCTTCATAGTAGCTCTTAAGAATGATAAGTTGAAATGCAAGATGGCAGATGATCAGAATTTCACTGAAAGCATTAGCATATGAAAAGGTTACACTATAGTTCAAATGACTACTCATTCATCTCAGCACTTCCAAACTGAATCAAAACTTTAGATGCTAGTTGATTAAGGTGAATTGTCAGTGCCTCTCTAAAAGCTTCAGGTATAAGAGAGGAGAAAAGACACATTTATTTACTTACATTAGGTCTGCGCACTCACCCTCACATGCGTGCTTGAATCTTTTTCTTGAACACATAAAAATTCTATTTGATAATGGGTGATACTCAAAAACAAGACCTTTGCCTGCTCCAATACCATGTTGAGTTGTCTGACCACCTCATCTAAAAACTTAAATTGGACACTAATTTGCTAATATCAAGTCTACGGCGAAATTATTCGAACCATGGATTGTGATACCTTTTGCAGGAATACATTCGGTAGTAACTTTGTCCAATGCCTCAATGCAACTCAAATGGAGCATGTTCAAGAAACACTAATCTAGCAAGCATGTCTTCTCTAAGTCATCCAGAATAGTTGGTTGCATGAACCAGGTGAACTATGAGACATCTCCAAAAATATTGATGCACATTTTCATGTAGGAGTTTATTGCATGTTCAGCTATATTTCAGGTATTATTTTAGTTCAGACCCTTATAGGATACAAATATGAAGAACTGTCGGCAAAAAAAGAAAAGCAGAATTTTTCAACGTTTGTGCAGGGCATTATCTCTCTGTCTTGTCTCGTCTCTTCTCTTTCTTCACAAATTGTTTGCCTCTTAGAACACAAGTATGAACCAAGGAAAACTTAACAAGCTTAAAATTGAAAAAAAGTTGGATGACAAAAACAAGTATCGTCAACCTTTTGTTGATGTATGCCATAAGTTTGTTTGTGAGATAACAAACTGTATGAAGAGGATAAAGGCTTTGAACACGGGAAACGTGACTCGTCAATGATTCGCTATTCGCGAGGTCGCAAAACTCTTCGGCCTCACATATGATTAATACATATGAAACTTTGATAACTTCTGATGAAATCTGAGCAGGGTAAGAGTCTAATGACATCAAAAAATTGTGGAGCTAGAAATAGAAGCTATCCATAGATAGAACCAATGCAAAGACTTAGAAACTGTAGCAGCAGAAGCATACAAATTTCATCATACACTACAGGTAGAAAGCTCAAAAGAATGAAATAAGAGACTAGCAAGACAAACTTTTGGTACAGTTCAAAGAAAAAAACTTTGGCGGAGCTATCAAAACCCTGAGACCAGCACTAAGCTCTTTTTCGTTTGATCAAGTAGACCAGCAGTAAGCACTTTTTTGTTTGATCAACTAGACCAGCACTAAGTTCTTTCTAAGCCCAATCAAACTCTGACGTTATTCATGGGTGTAAGTGTTACTTTCTTCATTCAGATTCAAAAATGGGGAAAAAAAAGAAATGAGTATAGTAGGGCGAAACACACAGAGGTGAATGTGATGAAACATTAAACAAATGGGAATTTGTGGGAGGGAGAGCATCTGCAGCAACTCTTAAGGAGGAATAAAAGAAAGAAAAGGGAGAATTGAGAGTTTGGCCAGCAAGTTGGTGCCAACCAAACCCCTCCAGCCACATTAATTCCACAAGCTGTAATAGAATATCAACACCCATTTGTACTTGAGCCACAACCATAAAACTTCAAAATAACAAGGTATTTTATTTTATTTGATACACACACGCACACGCACGCACGCATCTATATGGGGGTTTGAGTTAAATTGTAATGTTGGACACAAACATACATGCGCATATACATAACAGGTTTGAGTTAATTGAAATATTAAAACTCGGGTATTATGAGATTTCAATTGAATTGATGGGGTTTGGTCTCTACAGCAGTGGATAACCTTAAGCATGAGATGTTATTACCAGACACGAAAAATTGCTTTTGCAAAGATAATCATCATTCAAATGGATATCAAATAAATATGTAAATACTTGAGCAGTAAGTATAGTCAATTGTGAAACTATCATTTTACTAAAGCTAAATGTGTACAAAAAACTAACATTTGACATGTTAAAAAGTAATTATTAAAAGGTGGTTCGAGATGACAGGCTAACTGACATCAGCCAAGATTATTAAGAATAAGTTACCTTCGATATTTCCTCGGGACACAAATTGACCACACAATAGACTTTTCAATTGGATTTGATGAAATTCGGAAGGAAAGACCTTTTTCGGCAAGCCTTGATAGCAAATGACCTGACTTGACGACATAACCACGTAAGACAGTTGTAATGCATAAAAATGGACAAAGGGGAGAGGGAGAAACAAACAGAAGAACAAAATCTACCTCCAATCGAGACTAGTTCCACAACTTTATTGTCAATGTGAGCTACAATAGACTTATGGCAATCTTTCCCTTTTCCCACTTTTCCTTTCCCTTTTCTCGCTTTTTCATCACTGCAGCTTCAGCTTTCTCTGCAGCTTCAGCTTTCTGGGCAGCCTTTTGCAATTTCTCTCGCTATATAATGAAAATTAGATTATATGCCATAACTAATTAATATCACCCAAATAAATATGTTTTCGATGGGAAGACTTGCCTCTTTCTGCTGCTTCTTTTCTTCATTTAGGCGAAGACGTTCATCCTTTGACATCCTCGTTTTTCCTGTTACTTCATCTACACTGCTTCTCTTGCCTTTGCCTTTGCCTCTTAGTCTTGAGATGTCATCATTTAACTCCAAAATATCACTTTCGTCATCGGGATAACCATGGTCCTGAAAGCAAACTAGACCATCAAAATTTACGTAGAGACAAGGCCTTTAGAGAATTTTAAAAGGGCTGCTAGACAAAAACACAAAATATATATTATGAATCATGCTTTTGAGCGCATCCTTTAAGCTAATTACTCAGGTATATCTCTGGACCGAATTATGATCTCAAGATGCCTTCTGTATTTGGCAGAATATGCACCCTATAGTCCTGGATATGAATCTGCTCCTCAGATTGCATAGATCTCTAATATTAGATTGAAACTCTTCTATTTTTCTGATCAATATATAAAATTAAAAAAAACTCAGAAGTAACTTTGAATCATATTGGATGTTTGCAGTGCACAGGGAGTTGTAATTAAACGAAATGAGTGGTTCACGAACAAAACTAACACTCCTACGTTAAACTTAACTAGAGCGGAAGCCGGTTTGTCAACCTTTTGGAAAAGGAAACAAAGGAATGTAGAAGTTCGCATATATAGGTTAACTAAGTACAACATTAGCAAAAATTCAGAACACTTTTCAAGATAACAATCTAAGTGTCCAAAGAGACAAGTGTCCAGTAATGTAAAATTTCAGATTAATTTCTAAATAACCACAAAACACCCAAAAACCAATAATTTGTCCAATGAGGAATTCACGGTCAACTAAACTTCAAGTGAAATAGAGTTCACACTTATATACAATTCAAAATGATTTTTACATAATCACTCAATACGCAAAAGTCCATAAAAGTATGCGGAGCTACCCTTGTCCAAGACTCCAAGATGAGTTAACTTCCCAAAAAAGACTAGGTAGATAGGTAATCGTTTTTTATGTATACATAATTACATACTATATGTTGAACCCCTTTGCCTTCTTGGTGCGTTAACTTCTTTATAGTTTTTGAAATTGAAGGTATTACAAAGAGAAAATAAATTAAACTAAATACTACGTAGGAAATTCCCATATCCCTCACATTGTTTACTAAATAATCACATAAAGACCAAATATAAATAAAACTAATTCTCAAGCCAATGTGTCCAAAATTGTGGTATTTCACGACAATTTCGTAAATAACAACTTAAATGTCCAACAATCCATAATTCTAGCAACTCAAATTCAAATGAAAAAAAGTCAAAAACTATAATTAAAAAAAAAAAATATCGAGCTCACCGGAAGACGTAGGGTTCAAAATTGAGGAAGAACCGAATGAGCATTTAACAAATGAGACTTCAGATTTAGAGAAATTAGATATTGGGCATTGGGATATCAGCCACGTAGGGCGGAGTGGATTTTGAGGGTTCAAACGGCGTTGGATCGTCGTCATCGATGATCAGAACAGTGGGGTTCCATTTAGTAGTAGACTCCTCAATTTTTTGCTTCTTCTTGGAGGGAATTGCAGTGGGGTTGATAGATCAACGGTGTCATATTGGTTGAGTGATACATAATCGGCGCCGTTGACAGTGTCGTCTTCGTCGTCGTCGGAGAGAATGTCCACGGCAATCGGCTGAGACATATTAAGAAGTTAGAAGTAACAGGCGTTATTTTTCGGAGGAGGAGAGGGTTTTAAGCTTCACCGTTAGGGCGGGAAGGGAAATCGTATAAGAGAAGCCAAAGGATGTGTTTATGGTTGAAATTTTGATTTTATTATCCCGTAGAAAATAAGTCATATATTGAGAAATTTTATTTTAATTATTTTTTCGTTTTAGTCTGGTAGAAAATAAGCTACTGGTCATATGACAGCTATACAAGATAAAATATTATTACTTTCCTCTTATTAATAAGGGACAGTTTGAGGATCTTGGGATCGCTCGGACATTTCGGGAAGACTGCAAATGTTTTAACGTATAGAACTTTTCTTCGCTGGTCGTTAAACAAATTTGAACAAATACCACACAATCTGATTCAAAATGTTGCAAAACTAAGAACACAATTAATTAACTTTTAAGTTGCATCAAATGTCAAATAGGAATAAAACACATCAAAAAAAAAAAATTGTGCAAGCATCTAAATCAATATGTAATTCTTCTTGCTGCAATTCTAGAAGCTATATTAGGTCCCAGGTCCTTGATAGTTTGTGTGATATTAGGAAGCAAAATGTTTTTACTTGATTTCCGTGACAACTAGCTGATATGAAAAATGCAAAAGTAGAATAAGTCTATGTACGTAATACAAATCATCCAAATTGAAGAAGTAGAAGGTAGCACATGTGCAAAATTAAACAATCAACAACAAAATTACTTTGAATTACAAATGTTGATTCAACAGGATTGACAGAATTTGGAATTGCAAGAAGACGGTTAGTTGTTGCCTCCTTTTTTTAGGCAGCGTTTCAACAGAAGTGCGTTCTTTTCTGCCGTGGCCACAATCGTGATACATTTCACATCGTTTGGCCTTCTTATCATCAATTTTTGTAATTATGCGAGCATGTTTTCTTTTTTATTGAGTATCCATTGATGTGAAAATTTAACGATTAAAAGTGTCAAAACTCCAATCACCTTAATACAATGATCATTTTTTTTCATCAGACAGAAAGTGCTAAGTACCTGCCAAAATTTTGTGGAAGGTGCTATTATTTCTCATACTTATATTATTTTGAACGAAGAGTTAGAAGGAAACAAAGGATAACACTTATATAACAGATATGTGACAGGAAAACATAAAGTGTTAAACACATGTAGTTTCAATTTTTACTGCAGCATAAAGTAAGAAAAAAACTTAAAGATAAATACAGGTCTTAAATAGACAAAGTAAGAAACCCTTATGCTTTTAAGAGTAAGATAATCTCAATATATTAAATCTCACTTATAATCTATTTCTTTTTATATCTCATACATGGAATTCAATGAAAAAAATTCAATGTATGCGATGCACATTCATGGGATTATTCACCAAGTTACTAGATGGAACACAAATGATATAACTAAAAATTATGTTATTGGTCGAAGAAACTCAACGTATGTGAAGCTTAACATGGAAGCAGTAGCCATTGTGTGACGACCCAAAGGGTCATCACCGTTTTTTTCTTTCATTCCGTACTTCCGAGGCCTTGAAAACCTCATTTTTACTTGCTTCGATTTGCGTGCGCAGTCCGGGCGCATAGCCGGAAAGCTTATATATGAGTTCTGTGTGAAAAATAGTGAATTTTGATATTAATATGCATAATATTGACTTCGGTCAATATTTTGGGTAAACGGACCCGGACCCGTGATTCGACGGTCCCATAGGGTCGGTAGAAAAATATGGGACTTGGACGTGTGCCCGGAATCGAATTCCGAGGTCTCAAGCCCGAGAAATAAATTTTTCTGTGAATTTATTTTCTGAAATTAATTAAGGAAATTGAAAAAGAAAATTGATTAAAAGACTATGGTATCGGGCTCGTATTTTGGTTCCGACGCCCGATACAAGTCTTATATATGATAAGAACTATCTGTAAAGTTTGGTTGAAAACGGACTTCATTTGACGTGTTTCGGATTTAAAAATGGAAATTTGTGTTTGATGAAAAGTTGGAAGGAATCTTGTGATTTGAGGCTTGATTCTATGTATATGATGTTATTTTGGTGATTTCATCGCACGAGTAAGTCCGTAGGATATTATTGAGGTTGTGTGCATAATTGGTTTGGAGCCCCGAGGGCTCGGGTGAGTTTTGGATAGGTATCAGATTGCATTTCTTATTTTTGAAAAATCTGGTATGTTGACTTCTCTGGTTTTCGCAAATGCGAAGGGGAGACTCGCAATTGCGAGGTCTAGGAAATTTCGCACAGGCTGCAAATGCGAGGATTTTACTCGCAAATGCGAAAGTCCCCAGGCCTGCCTAGTTTCGCAAATGCGAAGTTCTCCATCGCAATTGCGAAGTGAGGGGCTCGCAAATGCGAGACTATGTTCGCAAATGCGAAGGTCTCATTCATGGCCTGACTTCACAATTCCCACATTTGGTCGGGGTTCGCAATTGCGAACCCCAGTTCACATTTCCCACATCTGCAACCTGCATTTTTCATACTTAGACGAATTTTCACCTCATTTCTTCATTCTTTCAACTCAAACACTCCATAGGCGATTTTTCAAGAAAACTTTCTTCCCCAAAACATTTGTAAGTCAATTTTTACTTAATCCCTTCAATCATTTACATCATTTATCATGTTTTCCTCTTAAAATCAAGGATTTTCATGGGTGAAATTGGGGATTTTGGGTAGAACCTAGGTTTTCTTAAAATTAGGGATTTGAACCTCAATTTGAGGTCCGATTTCAAAACAAATCATTGATATGAACTCGTGGGGAAATGGGTAACCGGGTTTTGGTTCGAACCTCGGGTTTCGACCACGTGGGCCCGAGGGCATTTTGGGAATTTTTGAGTAAAACCTTGGAAAATTCATTTTCATGCATTCAAATTGATTCAATTTGTATTTGTTGATACATTCAAGTAATTTGTGACTAGATTCGAGCGGTTTTATGGTGAATTCGAAGGGTAAAGTTATACTAGAGGCTTGAGTTGAGTTTGGAGCATTTGAGATAAATGTTTGATCTAACTTTAGTTTGAGGGAATATGATTAGAGTATTATTTGTTAATTACTAAATGTTGAGTACGGTGTATAGAAATGGTGACGAGTATCTATACACCGGTGTCTAGCATGACCGTGGATCCTTATTTGTGCTTATTTGGGATTCGGTAGTGACTTTTCCTTGTTAATTGATGGTTTCTATATGATATAAAGAGAAGGAAAAGGAAATATGATTTGTAAACTTCTTGGAGCGTTGGCTCGATCTTTGACTTGATTATAGAGTAAGAAATGAATGTAAAAGAAAGAGATGTGATTATTCCCTTGCCGGAACGTGTAAATTATGGTTGTTGCTCCCTTGCCGGGAAATTTAACTGCTTAGTCGTATTCTCCCTTGCCGGGAAAC
>MU764379.1:0-24326 GCA_026770625.1 Nicotiana glauca | reverse complement strand
TTAGAATTTCTGGTTCGCAGACTTCATTTGGAAAGTCGAAATTTCCTCGATTCGGGATTTAAATAAATCGGTGACTTGGGACACTTTAATTTATTCCAAGTGGCGACTCTGAAATAAATAAAACAATCCCGTTTCGAATATTGTCACTTAAATTGAAAAAACTCCTTTATACAATCCCTCAAAAGGGGGGCGCGCCAAAAGGAGGTGTGACACTCCCCATGGGGTAGGGAATTTGATCACCTTGTAGAAACTCGAAGGGACTGCCCGCATGGCATTTATCCATGGGCGCCCTATGATGGCGTTATAAGCTGTTTTCTGGTTCATGACGTGGAACGTGGTTTCCAATGTAATTCCCCTGCTAAGACTGGCAATAATACCTCTCCGGAGGTCCGTTCCACTACATTGTTAAAACCCGTTAGTGTTATGCAACGCGGTATTATCTTACCTTCTAGTCCCATTTACATGAGTACTCTTGGATGGATAATACAAGCGCCGCTTCCATCGTCTATCATGATTCTCTTGACATCAGTATCGGTGATACGTAAAGTGATAACTAAAGCATCATAATGAGGAAAATACAAACCGTCGTTATCAGACTTATCGAATGCGATACTATCTTCAAAGTCGTCATACCGTTCATGGGAGATTGTGCGCTTCAATTTTTGTGCGACGGTGAACTTTACGTGGTTGATTACCGAGTCGTCACTACCGCCGATGATCATGTTTATAATACGTGCTGGGGAAGGCGGTTTTGGTGGTCCTTAGGATTGCTCTTGTCCTCTGGCGAAGTTAGTCTTTCCCTTGTCACTGAGCAACTCTTTCAGGTATCCTTGGTTTAGCATCCTGACTACTTCTTATCGTAGACCTATGTAATCTTCGGTCTTGTGCCCCCTTTCCTGATGGAAATCGCACAGGACATTCAACCTCCTTGCGCTAGGGTCCGATTTCATTTTTTGCGGCCATTGCACCTTCGTGCCTAGCCTCTCCAGTGCGTACACTACTTCTGAAGGGGACACATAAAAGTTATGGGCAGATAATAAAAGAGGCATGCCTTTTTTGTTCCGGAGTGGAACGACGTGTCACTGTACTGCATCCGGGTGCCTTGGAGGGGGTGGATTGGAAGTCCTGATGTAGGGCTGATGCCTTTCTTTATTGAAGCGTGAGGGTTGTTCCCGTCGTATGTCATTGCGTCAGTCCCTTATTGCTTCTGGTTATATCGTCGTTAGCCATTGGGTTGGCCCGTTGAGATCATCTTCGTCCGCTCTTACTTCAGCACAGTAAGCGTTGTGGATCTCTTCCCATGTGGTGGGGGATATTTCATGAGTCGGCTTAGCAGTTTCTTGGTTGCTCTCGAACCATCTCTGTTCAATCCGTTCTGGAAAGCTGCAACTGCCATGCCTTCTGATACATTTGACAGACTCATCCTTACCCTATTGAACCTAGCTAAGAAGTCCCTGAGTCCCTCGCTTATTGTTTGCCTGACTACAAAGATATCGTTGACCCTTGCTTTGGCCTTCTTTGCTCCTGCGTGGGCAGTGGCGAATTTGTCTGCCATTTCTTCGAACGTCGATATCTTCCTAGCTGGCAGTTGTGAGTAATACGTTAAGCCCCCCCCCCCCTGTCAATGTTTCTCCGAACTTTTTCAGCAGCACGGACGGTACTTGTTCTTTTGACAGATCGTTACCTTTTACAGCAGTCACATAGTGAATTAGATGATCCTCCGGATCCGTAGTCACATCATATATTCTTAATTATGGTGGCATCTTGAAGGTTTTTGGGATTGGGTGAGGGGCAACCTCCTCACTGTACGATTGCTCGACAAACCGTCCTACGTCGCGCTTTGGCAGTAACTTAGGGGCGCCGGGAATTTTGTCTACTCTTTCCTGGTACTCTTTCATTTGATCACGAAGTGCTTTGTTTTTATTCTCCATCTCTTCTATTTTCTTAAGGATGGTTGTCAGTGCACCATTGCTAGCCTTGGCACCTATGTGGTCGTCGCTCGCTCGCATAATACCGAGTTCGCCGGTGGCAGTATTGACTTCTACTGCTGGCGAGTCCCTGGTATTCCCTTGGGGTGACTTCTCGAGCAAACTATTTAGAGTGTTTGTCAACCACTCTTCCATTAGCTTCTTAACCACCAGGGTGTTTCTTTGGCGGCATATGTGGAGGCCCCTTTCTTGTGCAAAATTGTTAAATCTTCGAGTGAAGAGGGTAGGATCTCCCCATCCGGTGCATGACTGGAAATTGTGCTCACGATATTTTCCCTACCAGCCTCGTTGGGAGGGCCTATGAGGTTGGTTGCGACATCTGCTATTGTCTTCAACCTTGCTACTCTTTCTGCCATCGTTCGGTTTCTATGGAATATGAAGAACAGTGACCGTTATATTTTTTTTTCTGATGTCCTAGGTATGAACTACGATTTCGATTGCCGAAATCCCCACAGGCGGCGCCAAATTATTTATCCTAAAAGTTTTTCGAATACTTTCAAGGCTTAATCAATCAAAATAAATCAAGGATAAATCGTAATCGAAGATAATACAACCTTAAGATATGTGATATATTCGTTTGCTTCTTTTGGTATTAGTATGTGACAGAGATTTGAAGATCAAGAAGAAGAATTTTGATAGAGAGAGAGAAAGAATAGAAAAGATCAGGAGAAGTTTATTCCTTGTCCTTTTACAATACAAGGATCCTCTTTATATACTAGAGGACCCTCCTGTTACTATTAAAATAAAAGCAGAAATTAAGTACATATCTTCACAGGGACGGCGAAACCTACTGTGTCGTTTCCCTTAATGCTATTGGGTCATATCTCTGCCTTGGCCGATGCACGCTTGATGGTTTTTGTCACAGGGGCATTTTTGTTCAGCCCAAAGTCACACCCGCGCGGCAGTCAAGTCCCCCGCTTGACTCAGCCTTTCCGAAATACTTTGCCAATTTTCAGCAAGTTTGGCTTAAAATAAAATTTAGGCAGCAAAATAATAAGAACACAAGCATATACGGGATAAATTCCCAACCTTTGTATTAATTTAGAAAATATACAAAGGACCCTCACTCTTGCTATGAACACAGTCCGTTCACAGCCCACTTTTGGCAAGAACACAAGTCGTTCTTGACCAACACTAAGACTTGTCCTATGCCCAGCCTTAGCCCCTTTTGAAACACTTGAAACCCTCACGTTTCACTCTTGTTTCCCACTTGTAATTCCACACGAAATTACCCTCCTTCTTGTTATGAACACAGTCCGCTCACAACCCACTTTTGACGAAGAACACAAGTCGTTCTTAGCCAACACTAAGGTCTGCCCAAGCCAAATCTTAGCCCCTTTTGAAACACTTAGAAACCCTCACGTTTCTATCTTGTTTCCCACTTAGAATTTCACACGAAATTCACCACTCACTTCTGCCTAAGTTAAAGCCCCTATTTATAAAATATAGGCAGCCCTTAAACTTGGCAGCACATGACACTTGTCGTCTACAGCTTTTGCCACTTGTCGGGCTAAGTTTAAATCTTGTTCCTAACATGTAGTTGACATTCCCAACTACTTAGGACACATTATCCACAAAATAGATCATGGATACAAGCATTATTAGATCATGGGAGATCATGGGAGATCATGGCTTAAGGATAAGGTAACCGCCAACCGCTTTCCATGTGCATTGCATATGCTTTCCCTCACTAGGCCAGCTAAATTTCGCCCAAGGCATGCTTTGTGCCATGCCTTAGCTCACTTTGACATTGCTTCGCACCAATGTCTTGCCCGCAACCCGCTGCCATGATTTTCCCGCACACGCCCGGCGCCGCTGCCGCCCGCACACCGCCTTGGCCTAGTCTTCTGCCTTGCCCATTGTCAACCTTTATTTCCCTCGTGCCATTGCTTGTATTTTCTTTCCCATAGCCTTGCCTTAGCTATTGAAAGCATTTGCCATTATCCTGCCTTTCTGCCTCGCCTTAGCTTATTCCGCACATAGCTGCCACAACCCAAATGTGCCATGCCACTGATTTTGGCGCGCATGTCGTGCCATGCCGCCCTAACTTTGCCCATGCTGCCTTGTCAAGCCTTTGCCAAGCCCGCCTTGCCCATTGCAAGGCCTTGGCCAATACTTGCCCACAACAGCCCGTCGCCCGCATGATCGTTTTGCCCGCACATAGACCAATGACAAGGCCATCACGCCCAAATCCTTGCCATAGTCGTGCCACGCCCGATGTCAAAGAATCAGATCCTAACAGTTATCCATGCCGATGCGGAAACGTGGTTGGTCAAATTCTACCCCATACAATAACCATGTGGCAAATATTACTTGGAAACTGAACTGTCACTTATTAGAGACGAGACAATATGTCACCTTATATTTTCATTGGAGAAATTACATTGTGAGAATTTGTCTTCAAAGGTAACTAAAGTGAGGCCTAAACAAATTCCATGATGTAGACAAGCAAACAAAAGGCAAAACCAAAATCCGCGAAGCAACAGGAGATGACAATACCAAGCCGGCCGGTAAAGCGTTAATTGACTCAACAGTTCAGCAGTTCACGTTAAAAGACACCTCCCTCCCACGCATTTCAAACTTTTCTTTTATCCTTCCCGACCCCACTACAACATAACAACTTGAAAATTCCGAATTTGCTCAGATCAAACTCTCTCAACTCCTAATTGATCTAACAACCAGACCATTCTTAATTTATCCAGAAGGACTTGTTGTTTTCATAATTACAAAAGAGTAATCAACCAGCTACCGGCGGAGAAGAGTGAAGGTGTGGAATGACGATGGACAGAGAGAAGGAGAGGGAGATAGAGTTAGAGAGTGCAATGTACACTAACTGTTTGTTACTAGGTCTGGATCCATACATCATTGGAATCGGAGCTAACACTGGCACTCCTCGTGTTGGGCTTTTTCGTCATTCAAACCCTAAATTGGGAGAACAGCTTCTTTACTTCTTACTTTCTTCTCTTAGAGGCCCTGCTCAATCCGCGAAGGTACTCTGAATGAACTTTTTAGCTTATATAGGCTTATGGATTTATATTTGATGCTCACTTTTGTTTCCTTTTGATCTTTCAGGATTTCGATAAGGTCTGGCCTATATTTGATTCAGCTCAATCTCGTGATTTTCGAAAGGTAATTATGTTTTAGCTTTTCCTTAAAAGATACTCCCTATGTCCCAATTTATGTGCTTGATCTGCGCCGAATTTAAGAAAACAAGAAAGATTTTTTAAACTTGTGCTCTAAACATGCTATATACATTTGTATGACTATAAATCATCTCAGGATAAAATGAGAAGTTTAAAGTTTAATTATTTCTAAATATAGAAACATATCATTCTTTTTGGTGTCACATAAAATGGGACAAAGGGAGTAATTATTTTACGGGACATGCAGAATAGAGCTAATGGATAAGTATATTCTGATTGAAGCATAGTCTGACCAAGTTAACTTAAGTTGATTGAATTATGCTTTATTTCTAAAGAGATGTGATTCGTGAATTGAGTTTGACTTTTTTGTTGGTGGCTAATTTACCTCATTTTCTTTTTATTTGTGGAAATGCAGGTTGTGCAAGGAATTATAAGCGAGTTGGAATCCCAGGGGGCACTTCCTAGAAGCAATTCGAGGGTCTCATCCCTTGCGACGTGTTGTGGACCGAGGTTGGTACTTGAAGGTCACTAATATTTTTTTTTCTGGTTTCTATGAGATAGCGTTTTGGTTATTTTTATTTTGAGCTATCATTTGGACCATTTGATTACATGTTGAAGTATCTTTCTCGCATAGCTGTTATAGCACCGGTTGCCATCAGCAAACTGAAGATTATTTTGTGGAGACTAATTTTGATTTCACTACCTAATCGATTTTGGAGTAATTAACTCACCCTCAAGATTGCAACTTCAATGTCTTTCTGCATTCAAAGTCAGGTTACATTTAAGCGGTGCAGTTTGGCCGCATTCTACACTTCAGTCACTTAGCACCCAATTGAAACAGCTACCATATTCAAATATGAAGATGAATGTATATCAAGATAAGTCTTACCATCTAAACTCCTCTAAGTCAGGACAAAATCTTTGGAGTCGGATTGCTGCGGTTATAGTTGTCTTGTTCACTGCATTTGGTCTCGCTGCTTGAAAGTGGGTGAAATCAAGTTATCTCTTTCTTGGTTTTATCCAAGACTATTTGGCTGGTCACCTTATTGCCACTGCAAAGGGCTTAGGACTTGGTGAAAGGTGTTTGTGCAAGAAGTTTCGCATCTGCACATGCACTAGGGTTGGGGAAGTGGCTTTGTTTGTACGGACCTTTGATCCTATGGTTCAACTATTAGGTTTCTTTGACTAATCACACAGAAGATGACGTATTGCCTGATATCATTGGGCAGGAATAATCAAGAAGTAGGTTATCAGTGGAAAATACTTAGATTGCAGCATCAGGGAGGGACATAACTCCTAAGTAAGCACGTTTTGAAAATGCACAACTTAGAGGTTATTTCTGTGATTTCAGTACACAACCTGACTGAGTTAATTTTGAAACTGACCCTAGGCTTTGGTCCAGTGGTAATTGCGCACACGTGATGTGTGGGTTAGACACACATCATGAGTTCGAACCTTGTTGCAGATAAAATCGTGGTAAGTGGAGAAGGATAGAAGGGTGGATCCATCATTTACCAGGTTTTGAACCGTACGCCGGCTAGCCCTCCGGATTTCTCCGTTATATAAAAAAGTAAATTTACGAGTAAACGAGTATTATTGAGTTTTATCAGCGCTGTTATTTAATCATCTAATTTCATGATCTTTTGACATAGGAATTAATTGCCCTTGCAATTGGTAGTTCTAACACTGGCTGCTTGTTATTCTTATTATCTACCTGTGTGTCAGTAGTTTCACTTTGCATTTTGTTCTATAAGTGCATACTCACATGAGTATGTGCAGGTTCGATCCTCTGCTTCCAG
This sequence comes from Nicotiana glauca, assembly GCA_026770625.1. NCBI lineage: Eukaryota > Viridiplantae > Streptophyta > Magnoliopsida > Solanales > Solanaceae > Nicotiana > Nicotiana glauca. The sequence goes on along the minus strand of MU764379.1, from coordinate 17,396 downwards.
CGTTTATTGAAAAAAGAAACACTCACGTGTAAAAGCACACATGATAGCATTTGATGTACTTAGTGTTCATAATTGCTTCACATGCACTGCAGATTTGTTGAACTTCTGTGGCAACTCTCACTGCATGCCTTGAGGGAAGTTCATAGGCGAACATTTGCTGCTGATGTAGCTTCTAACCCGTTACCTGCTTCATTGACAGATGTAGCTTTCTCACATGCAGCCACCTTACTTACTGTAACCAAGGTCATCCTCCTCTAGCTTTATGTCCATTCGTTTAACAAGGGACTTTGAAAATCATCTCACTGTTTGTCTACATCCTGAATTGCTGGGTTCTTGATCTCTAATGATTTAATGCATCTGTCGGGTAGTTATATCTGAAGACCAGGGTTCAATTTCTGCCATTTCAAAGAAGCAATGCATGAATCCTCTTAATTATTCACTTTTGAGGACTTAGTTTTCGTTTTGTATGAAGCTATTTCCTGTTACTAATCCTAATAATATACCTTGGAGTAATGGTTTCTCCTTTTTCAATACTCCGTAATAAGGTATTGAGTGGGGCTATAATGATTTTACCTAGCTAATCTTTAAGCTAATATGTATCTGGAAAACTCTCATGATTTGTGTAAGTTAATATTGCAAGTTTGCAGATCTAATTGTGTCCTTGTTGTCTGTAGGCTAGGATTGCTCTTGAAAGAAGAAGATTTCTGAAAAATGCTGAAACAGCAGTTCAAAGACAGGCCACATGGTCTAATTTGGCTCATGAGATGACAGCTGAGTTTCGAGGCCTTTGTGCTGAAGAGGTAAGATAAGAATCTTATTCTCTGAGAACTTTAGAGTTGATTTATATTCTTATATTCACAGCGGTGACTGGTGAGTAACTCTTTCCGGAAAACATCTTTCATCCCCTCGGTCTCAGGCTTATTTGCAGCAAGAACTTGAAAAACTGCATGATGTTAGAAACAAAGTAAAGTTGGAAGGTGAACTGTGGGATGAACTTGTATCAAGCTCGAGCCAAAACTCGCATATGGTCCAAAGAGCTACTCGCTTGTGGGACTCTTTGCTATCTCGCCAAAGTGAGTACAAACTGTTGATGGTTATCTTAAGCTGTCTATCATCTGTAAAATCCATAAAGTCTCTATTAGTATGTGTTCTACAAAATGCTATTTACTCCATGGTTTGTTTTTCATATGGCAATGCCATTGCCCTGCCTGGGAGTCAACAGTGGCCATTTCCACTTCGCTTTCTTGGTGATTTAACCCACAACCTCAGGGTTGGAGGGGGAGGATCCTTTCCACTAGCTATCCTTCCCTTGGCACAAAATGCTAGACATTTGATATTGCAATTAATGTGATAATTAGATATTAAAGTCGTCCCAGATCAGTTTTAACGTCTTCTAAATCATATTACTTATGTGCATATGTCGTGCAGCTCAGCACGAGATTCTCGCTTCTGGCCCAATAGAGGATCTTATAGCTCATCGTGAGCATAGGTAAAGTCACTTTCTGTGTGATCTTGGGTTTCAAAAGCTGGGCTTACCTTCATATTGTTTTTTAAATATTCTTGTTCAGGTATCGTATATCTGGGTCAGCTTTGCTTGCAGCCATGGATCAAAGTTCTGTAGCTCCACCTCGTGATTTAGTTCCATCACATCTAGATAATAAAGATCTATCTGAAAGATCACAAGCAGATTTTGATAGAGAAAAACATGTGAACAATCCAGATTCTTCTCATACTCAAGCAAATGATGAGAGTTTTTCTCGAGTTGATGAAAGGACTGCAAGAGCCCATCCAACTATTGATATAGCTGAAGTTTTGAGGCGTTGGACACATGCCCTACAACGAATTCATAAGCAGTCACTTCAATTGGTACGCTATTTTCTATGTTGGTTCAAGGTTTTAGGTCTTTGAAGAGCGCTTTTGACCCCAATAAACTCTAAGTTTTAACTACTTTGATGGAATTTGTCATTCTTTTTTCTGTGTGTTTGTGATGTTTCTTATTATGTGGTGTTCTGGGTTTCTAATGGTCCAAAAGGGGAAATAACTTCTTAGAGTCAAACTATGATGTCAGATCTTACTCTACAGTCAAGGAATGTGTATAAAATCGGTCTTAGCATGTGATAGAGTATTGTATCTGCTTATGTTTTGAGCTTAAGAGAAATTAATCTGTAGCATCTTTATCTAGTGATGTCTTAAGGAAAAACTTCCAGAGTTCCGTGTTCATATGAAGCTTTCACATATGTGGTGAAGTATAATACTGGAACCTATCTATTCTTTTGTGAATAATTAGGTTAAAAGTATGTTCTCCTCACTTTTTCTTTTTCTTCCTAATACAATAATTTCATTCAGGCTAAAGTAAATGACGGAGAGGGTCCAGAGCTTCTGAGAAGTTCACATGATGGCGGTACAAGCAGTCACGCGGAATCCTTGGCTGCAACACTTTCTGAACATAGGCAGCACCTAGCAAGTATACAGGTTTGTGCAGTCCGTCAAGTTGGTTGCATGTTTGAACTATTTTACATGGTCTAAAGTGGAGTACGAGATATGGCATGCATTGGTCATTGGGCTCTGGTAATTTCCAGCATGTTTTGTCTTTTTGGAGGATCCATATGAAAGTGCCTTCATTCATGTCCTACCCACTGAAACTGGTTTCGGGGCCATTGAAGATTCTAACTTAGCATTTGGAAAGTTGATTATCTGAAGAGTGGAAGTGGTATTCCTGGAATTCTCAGCATCGTGATGATAATTAGTGTATTTGTGATGATAATATACTGTTGAAACTGTTCTCCAGGTGCTCATAAATCAACTGAAGGAAGTTGCTCCAGCTATAAAGAATTCAATTACGGAGCTGACGGAAGAAGTTGATAGTATTTCGTCGGGTCTTCTCCCCATGGCCACGCATCATGCTAGATCACATTCACTGGTCCAATCACAGAATAGCAGAACGATATCGGTAATGTTTTGTGAAGCATTTAATGGGACTTATAACTTACCTACCTTCTGCAACACACAACAGAACTTAAACAATAGGTATTCTACAGGAGAACAGCACCGATGAGGTAGCTGAGATGACCTCAAAAATGTCATCCATGCATTTTGAAAAAGCATCAGCTACAGCCAGTCCCCCTGCTTTAAAGCTCCCACCTTTGTTTAGTTTAACACCAAATTCTTCTGGAAAAGGTGGGAACATGCAGAAGCGACAGGTCTCAGCTCAAACCAGCCAAATAGAAAATCTGCATGAAAAAAAATCTCCAGATCTGCCAATTTCAAATAATTCAATGGATAATCCGCGACAAGGTTTTGTTCTTCCTTCTAAATGCGTTCACTGATTTTCTTCAGTTTGGAATCTCTAAAATATGTTGTCTGAATTTCAGCAAATGATGACCTTAGCTTTGTCCAAAATTTGAAGAGATCCGTCAGAGAAGCTGCACTTTCCTCCCAATCTTACTATCCAGAATCATCTCAAGATAGTCGTTCTGATGATAGCTCTGAGCACTATTTCATACCTGTACCCGGAGTTGGGTTTCCTCATCTTGGTGGCAAACAAAACTTATTGAGAAGTAAAAAGCTGCTCGCGTCTGAACCAGATTCATCTTTTTATGGGAACCATCTTCCACAAAGTCATGTGGGCATCAAGTCAGATGGACTTCCTGACTTATTTAATGATCTGCGGTCTCTTGATTACTATGATGGCATAGATAGTTTTCTGTCAACCATGGGTTCAAACTCTTCAGTTTCTGATGCTTGCAGGTCATTTTATGATATGGAGGAAGCTGAAGAACAAGTATTTTCTCCTCCTTTGCTTATGGATACATCACTGTTGGCAGTGTCATACGAGGATTTACTTGGTATGTGCGAGCAATTGTTTATTGTTTTGGTATTTCTACTGTCACATTACTATCTATATTCCCTGGGCTATCTATCAAAGCTGATTTTTTTAATCTTAAGACCATGCTGTAGACATGATTTAGATTCTTAATTTGAATCCACTTGGTTTACCTTTGTTTTCTTTTTTCTTTGACTGGGGGATTATGAGTTAAGGGTATCATTTGTGGAGCTCATTAGCAGCTTACCTTCCTTAACTGTGCCAATGCTATATTTTTTTAAGTTCAAAATATAGGTTCCATGACCCTGACTGGTAGCAGTGGATGAATGATTATTGAAAGTATTTCCTAGTTCTGGACATTAAATGGCTTCCCAATTTTCTTTGTTAAATGCTTCATGATCATAAAGAGAATTGTTGGTTGTTAAATGCTTCCATCAATCAAAATACCAATTACCAACTATATTTCAACCCCAAACTAGTTGGCATTGGCTGTATGAATCCTCAAATATTCATTTTGCTCTATTTGGACCAATTTCTTCCATTGATAAGTTTTATTGAATGTTTATTGTTGGTCATTCTCTGTGTGTGTGTGTGTGTAGGGAGAGAGAGAGAGAGAGAGAGAGAGAGAGAGAGAGAGATCTTTTTGTTCACTTTGCTTTGCAACTTATTTAAGCTGTCTCCTTCTTGCTTCCCTGGATGCTATGATCTACTTCCGTTGCCTTGTTTCCTTTGCTAGACTACTGTAATAGTTTAATAAACATCTTACTCTTGCAGCACCTTTGTCAGAAACTGAAACTGCGTTAATGGAGCGCTGAGATCAAAGTTTAAATTGCCTTGCTGCTCGGCCTACAACAGATGCTCAGAATCTTGTACTTCCAATCTTTCATTGGGTTGGGATAACCTCCAACTTTCTTTCTTCATTTGTTTATGCTTATCCTCTTCACGCAGCGTCTCATCTTGTTTTGAGGAGCAGAGGGAGCATGACATCTCGACATTTCTTAAATCAGCTTGACAGACTGCTGTGATCTTTAAATGTTCACCCACCACTGTCAACCTGGGTTCATAAAAATAAAGCTCTTCTGGAGGAGATCACCAGAACTGCACCAGATGTGTAATGTATTCTTTACTGAAGGGAAAAGTGCCATCTTACTTTTGTGATTGCTACACTTCCATCTCTTGGCAGTTAAGCTTATGTTCATCACCATCTATCAGTTTAATAGTAACATTTAATTGTAGATAAGTAATTATTATGCCTTTAGTTGATCCAGACAGTAAAGAAATGTTCAGTTAATGCGTGGGTGGAAAATTGAGTCTCCCTACTGCAGCTGCAAGACCTCTTAGTTCTCCCTTGTTATACATTAGCAAGCCTGTGTATAAGCTACTTCAGCTTTCTGGTGAAGGATTAAACTTCTGTCCTATATTCTTTGGTGTGTTTGTACTTGAGACAATTTCCATGTCTCTTAAATATAAGTTTGAAGTTTTTGACAACCCTTGTTGCAGTTGTCTTTGTCTTGTCTTCTTCTCCCCTCTACGAACTGACATTCCATTTTATCTTTTGATTTCGCACACTAAGCAACCTCCTGCAAAAAGGATTATACTGTGATGTATGAATTGCCTTTCCCTTCTAGACATTAAAACACCTTTCATTTTACTAAGTATCTAAAGAGGTTTCTGTTTCTGGCTTTCCAACTGCTTCTTTATCTAAGACAAACTTTTGTTTACTTCGTCGGGTTATATGCGCCATGTTGATCTGTTGGCTTAGAGACCTAGGGCCCGTGCGGTCGCTAAGTGTTTCGGGTAAAACGTGAAATGATAGTAACCTCCACCGATGGAACCTTTTCTGTGGCTGAATATTCTAGTTATCTTTTCTTCAGTAGGTGTTCGTTCTTAGCTTATAATTATAAGGTTTTCTACTGCCCAACATGCTCACAGTTTGGGTGCTATTAACAAAACCAATCAAATAGATTGGAGGAGAAGGTTGTCTGCTCCTTTGGCCATTGACAGGGATTTGGAAAAAAAAAACTTGGAAATAATTAAAGCAAAGTTAAACAACTGGAGGAACAGTTCTAGTGTTTTAATTGGAGTGTTATAGGGAAATCTTCAAGCGTTAGCTAAGGAACAGCTGGAGTGTTACAATTGGAAAGAGGTGGACTGCTCATATATTATCTAACAATATCTCAATATTGAGGATCCCAATAATCTTGATGACTAATTTCTGATCCTTAGTTTTGCCATATTCTGAAGGTAATGTAGCCGTCGAATAACTTGACTTTTGAGGCAAGTACCACCTCATGTTGTCTCATTTATTTATGAGAAAAAAAAGATCTTTATCATTGTTTTAATTTTTTGTTTTTTATTTATTGGAGAAGGTTGTAGTTTTCAGAGTAAAGCCTTAATTTGCTCCCTTTTGAAAAATAATTTTTTTAATTGGTTCAAAGGCAGCAAAGACACAAGTTCTCTCGAAAACTTATGAGTTTTCATTAATATGAAACTTCCAATGGTTACCTTACAGTTTTTTATTATAACTTACAGCCGACAGAGAATGGATCAGTGCAAATTGATGAGTCGATTTTAAAAATTCAGCTTCATAATGACCGTTCGAAACATTGATCTATTTTTATAACCTTAAATATTAATATATAATTTGAAGATATAATTGTAAATCACCTAAAGCTAGTATTCTTTTCCTATTTAAAGTTTAAAGTACACATGAGGCAAACGTAAATGTTGAATTCTTTTCGGTTTTAAGAGTTCCTTTTTAAGTTTAACTTATTACAATTCCTTTTATGGTTAGGAGAACCTCTTATTTGAGCACTTTCTATTCCTTTAGTTTAGATTTCTTTTTTATGCTTTTTGAGTTAAGAGCCCTTACATTTTTTTTTGGTTGTCTATTCCAATTATACAATTTTACCTTATATAATTTACCCCCGAATTATATAGGCAAACACATTTATAGAAGAAGCTATTATTCTACAGACTTTGGATAGAGCTACTACAAAAATAAATTTCACACTAAACAAAATAATTATTTAACTATTTTATTAATATTAGTGAATAGTCATTTAATTTTCTTAATGTTAACGATTTCAAAATCAGCAAAATTTTGCATATTAAATCCTTTCTTACTACTATAGATTTGTTTTTTCAAAAAAAAAAAGTTAATAAAGAAGGTTTGTAAATTTAATTTTTAAATCCTTCGAGAACTTTCAACCCCTTTTATTTTAGAAGTATTCCTTTCGTTGAAAAAATGTTAGGTTTATAGGACTAATAAGAGTAAAACGGCAAAGCTGTTCACTCTTTTTTTGTTGAAATGAACTCTAAATACTATAAAGAAGGTTTGTCTTTTCTTTTTCCCTTTTTTTTTTGGTTTCGAATTGCAATTGATAATATTTCATGAAGAAGCTTGATAGGGAAAGTTGTTTGTCTTTTTTTTTCTGTGTATCCATACTTTTTCAGATCTCAAAAAGAATCATTATCAAGCTCGATTATAGTACTTAATTTTGTGAATAATATCTTTTCTCGGGCATATTTTGGAACTGGAGATAATTGTGCAGTCTGTGATAATTAAAATTACTATCACGCTTTGGGTGCTGAAAAATTTGTGATTGGAAGATGAATATTGAGCCAAGAAATGAGAGAGAAAACATGGGAAGAAGAAAGCTCATCTTCATTATTGATTAACCGCCTCTGTACAGTGTTAATTACCATTTATATTATATTAAAAGGAGAGTAGTATGCATCTATATCTTCTATATTATATTAAAAGGAGGATGATGTGCATTGTGGTTAAGCCAAGTAGCAAGCTAAAATGAAATCACTTGGCAATTTTAAGACTACATTAATAACGAGAAATTATAAATAAAACATAACTAATAGAAGTAGTTGAATTAATCTTATACATAATCTAAATAAATCTTAGCCAAATCTAATTTATATTTCTATATTTATATCTATATGTATATTGGTATTTACATCTATATTTATATTTTATATCTATATATTGATCCACTCATATATTTTCTTATATATTAACTAGAAATATGAAAGTGAAAAATTAATTAAAAAGCTATAATAGAAACAAAATAAAAAGATAAAAAGACATAAATTGAGATAATATATGATTATTTATACTTTGGAGTGAGTTAAAATATAAAATAAATTGGCGTCTTAAGAATAAGACACATAGCAAAGTAAGACAAAATAAATAAGAATTTAGGAAAAACTTAGGATAAAGTTAAAAGGATAAGGAAAAAATATAATATATTAATTTTGTATCACATTCGAAGATTTGAAAAATCTATATTTTTAATTGGACTAATAAATGCCTAAAGTTATGGGATATTATAAATCCTCTTTAAAACTACTTTGCCGCTTTAATTTTAGGCATTTAAAAGGGTTATTTGCAAGAAATATATATTTGAAATGGTAACCTCGAAAGAATTTTTTTTTTGAAGCCTACTTGCTTTTTTCTAATTTGACATTGAATTTTTATAATATTGTTAACTTTTCGGAAAATAGAAAAAGAAATTATAAACCAAATTTTATATATGTGTGTGTGTGTGTGTAAATTATTACAAGAAAGAAAATCACATTAATCTATAATGTATTGTAATGAAAGTATCGGATAAGGATACAAATAATTTTAAGTTACGGGTAATGCAATACGGACAAAAAATTAAAAGAAAAAGAGAATATATGTGTATTGGTATCTCTCTCTCTCTCTCACTCTCTCTCTCTCTCTTATATATATATATATATATAAAAAATTTGAATGTAGAAATATATGAAATGCTAAGACTTATTTGATTTTGAGGAGAGAAAGTGTGTGTATATATATAAACGAATAAAATTTGCATTGTGATTATGTCAAGTGACAAACTATTATAAAGCCACTTGGCAATAGGATAATATTAATACTAATACTTAATTTAAATTCCTTTTTTTTTTACAAATTTGAATGAAAAGAAAGTGAATATTTTTGTAAAGATATTACCTGTACTATCTTAATTGATAATATTTAAAAAAGTTACATTGAAAAATAAAAACAACGCATCTTTATTAATATATTATAAAGATAAAACTATAGTTAGTATAAAAAAATACGATAAATTTACTATTAATATGATAAATAGAATTAAATTTGGAAGGATAAGACAAATTTGATTTTTGAGAAGAGAAAGTATTATAAATAATAACGAAAAAATTTGCATTGTGATTAAGCCAAGTGACAAACTACTATAAAATCACTTGGCAATTTAAGATAATATTAATACTAATACTTAATTTAATTTTTTTTAAATCTGAATGAAAAGACAGTGAATATTTTTGTAAAGATATTGTCTACCCTATATTAATTAATAAAATTTTAAAAAATATATAAATAGAAAGATAAAAACAGCGCCTCTATCTTAATTAATTATAAAGATGAGAATATAGGTATTTTAAAAAATATGATAAATTTAAACAATAATATAAATAATAGAATAAAAGAATAAAAGTAAATAAAATATTTTACTACAAGAAAAAAACATAGTTTTATTTATAATTTTTTATAATGGAAGTAACAATAAGAATATGATAATTTTAAGTTATGACTAATGCTATGGATAAGAAATTTGGGTAATTTTAAGAGATTTGAGAAATGTCTGCTTTTCTATTAACATTTACTTAATGATTATATATAACTTTTATCTGAAAGATTTATATTTTAAAATTATTTGCATATAAATCACATAACTCAAATCACAATTTTGTGTCCGCGCATCGCGGGTACTAATATTAGTTATATACTAATACAATTGTACTAACTAATTGCTAAGTATAGTTAGTTAAATTATGATTAGGCTAAACTCTAAGTATCTTAAGTTATTTCACTATTCAATACATTTATACTCTCAACACCTCCCCTCAAGCTAGAGGAGGTGAAGATGTTCTTCATCCCTGGCTTGGATAACAAATAGCTATGTTGTACTCTGCTCAAGCCTTTGTTGAGAATGTCAGCTTGTTAATCAGTAGTATTGACATAAACAGTGTTGATCAACCCTGATTCAATCTTCTCACGAACAAAATGACAATTAATGTCTATATGTTTGGTCCGTTCATGAAAGACAGGATTAACAACAATTTGGATTGCTGATTTACTATCACAATAAATGGGAACTGGACTTTGCTGAGCAATACCTAACTCCTTGAACAAACCAATGAGCCAAATGATCTCAGCCACTGTTGAGGCAAGACTCCTATATTCTGCTTCAGCAGAACTTCTGGAGACTGTTGATTGTTTCTTGGACTTCCACAAAATAAGGGAATCACCAAACTTCACTAGATAGCCTGTTATAGATCTTCTACTGTTGGGGCAAGATGCCCAATCAACATCACAAAAAGCTGCTAGTGATCCAGAACAATCAGCTTTCATCAACACCCTTAGTCCATGACAACTTTTGATGTATTTCACAATCCTGAGAGCAGCATCCATATGAGAAGATTTAGGACTGTGTATAAATTGGCTTAGTGTTTAAACTGCAAATGAGATATTTGGCCTAGTGACTGTCAATAATAGCAATCTTCCAAGTAATCTTTGATAAGGTCCTGGGTCCTCTAATAAAGAATCATCATCTGCAGAGTTTATGTGTGTATCAAACTCCAATGTGGTCAGCTTGATATTCAATTCCAAATGTGAATCCATAGGTTTAGAACCCGATAAACCCAAGTCAGCAATTAACTCCAGGCTATACTTCCTTTGATACATCAAGATCCCTTCTTTACTTCTGGCAAACTCAATTCTCAGGATATACTTCAGTTATCCCAAATCTTTGATTTTGAAGTTATCCTGCAATTGTGATTTGGTCTCTTGTATTAGCTCTAAGTTGTCTCCAGTGATGATGAGATCATCTACATATATAAGAACCACCACAGGCTGCCCTGAGGATTTTTTAGTGAGTAAAGAATAGTCCAGGTGGCTTTGTTGAAACCTGATGCAAGTAGTGCTACAGTGAGTTTGATATTCCATTGCCTAGATGCTTGCTTAAGTCCATAGAGTGACTTATGCAGTTTACATACCAGTGATATGTTGTTACATACCACAAAACCTGGTGGGATACACATGTATACTTCCTTAGTTAAATCTCCTTGAAGTAAGACATTGTACAAATCCATTTGATGGATGGTCCAATGCTTAACTGCAGCTAAAACAATCATACTCCTGACTGTCACCATTTTCACTACTAGTGAAAAGGTTTCTTGGTAATCTAGCCCCTCTTTTTGATTGTATCCTTTGGCTACAAGTCGTGCCTTGAACCTCTCAACCTCTCCTGTTGCCTTGCACTTGATTTTGTAAACCCATTTGCACCTTATATCTCTCTTCCCAGGACGCAGTGGTACTATCTCCTAAGTTTTGTTATCCTCAAGTATCTTTATTTCTGCCTGCATTGCCTCAATCCATCTCTTGTCCTTTGCAGCTTCAATAGTAGTTACTAGGATCCTGTTCTGAAGAGAAATGAGACAAGTAACTTTGATACTTATGTGACAATTGATCATAGCCAATGACAACAGCTATTGGATATCTGCAACTATTACTTTGTGTACTTTTTCTGCTGTTACATAATCCTTGAGCCAAATGGGAGGTTTAGAAGTCCTGCTTGACTTTCTAACAGCCTCAGCAGGTGGTATACTCAATTCTTGAATTGTAGTTGGCATAGAAGTTGGGGGATTTGAAGTGTGTATTGAATGTATTGGAGAAGTTTCTGAATGTCCATGATCTGAGATAGCTACTAGGGAACTCTCTGAATTAGGAACAATGGGTGAGTCTATAACTGGAGTTGATGTAGAATGTGGACAATACTCATGATCTGAGGTACTATGATCATATAATGATCTCATGTTCAAGTCATCTAGGAAGGATCGGTCAGTTCCCTTATTTGGATTCTGGAAAGGAAAAGCATCTTCAAAGAATGTTACATCTTTGCTGATGAAATATACACTATGCTCAAGATTAAGGAGTTTATATCCTTTCTGGAGTTCTGCATACCCCAATAGCACACACTTCACAGCTCTAGACCCAAACTTGTCTGTTTTAGGCAACAATGAGGCAAAACACAAGCATCATATGATTCTTAAATGAGATAAAGAAGGTTGTCTGTGATACAACAGTTTAAAAGGTGACTTGTTTTCAAGCATTGTGGATAGCACTCTATTGATAATGTAAACAGATGTCTCAATGCAATCTCCCCAAAATCTAGTTGGCAGATGACCCTGAAATCTGATAGCCCTTTCAATCTCCAAAATGTGTGTGTGTCTTCTTTCTATTACAACATTCTGCTGAGGTGTATAAGGGCATGAACTTTGGTATAATATCCCATGCATCTGAAATAATTCCCTACATTGAGTATTAAAAAACTCACTCACATTGTCAGACCAGAATATTTTAATAGAATTGCAACCATAGCAAGAAAATTCCTAAGGATGAAAATTACATTAGATTTCAATCTTATCATAAAGGTCCAAGTCCATCTAGTGTAATCATCCACCAATGTAAGGAAAAACTTCATTCCATTTTATGTAGCAACCTTGTAAGGTCCCCAAACATCCATATGAATTAGTTGAAAAGCTTCAATATTTCTAGTGGCATTTACTGGAAAAGGCATTCTAGTTTGCCTTGCCAAAGGGCAAATCTCACATTTATGAATATTATTGAAATCTAAACTTTGTCTGAAACATTGTAGTTTTCTAATAACTGGTAGGGATACATGCCCCATTCTCTTGTGCCATATATCTGGATCTCCTAGCTTCATCATTGTAAAAGCTCTGTGACATTGCATCCTTTTGTATGACTCCACTAATATCATAGTGTATAGCCTATCTTCTTCCCTACCAATCTCCTTTACCCTCCCAGACCAAAGGTCCTGAAATACACATAATGTAGGAAAGAAGGAAGCAAAATAATTCAGATCTTTTGTCATCTTGGAGAAAAACAAAAGATTGAACTTGAAGGCAGGAACACATAAGACATTCTTAATAGTGTCACCTCCTGACAATTGACAATCTCCTATGTGTGTAATTTTGGCAGAATCTCCTGTTGGTAGCTGAACCTGTCCTGCATTTTCTGTTTGTGTTCCATTGTGTAGTAAATATTTATTTCCTATCATATGGTTTGTAGCTCCTGTATCTACAATCCACTTAGGAATACTAATGTTATTGTGAGAAAAAGTACCTGCCATAGCTGCTATATTACCACTGAATTCATCAATTGAGCTTTCGTTTAACAGCTGCAAAATCTGAGAGTACTGCTCATTTGTGAACATGTGTGTTAGAACTCCATTGTGTGCCTCTTGTGCTACACTGCTCTCTATTTGTGCTGCTGTATTATCTCTTCTCTTAGGTTAAAAATCAGAGGGATAGCCCACTACTTTGTAATGATTCTCCTTCAAATGGATAGATTTGTTATAGACCTCACACTTCATCAACCTATAACAACTTGCTTTTGAGTGTCCCTTCTGGTGGAAAAATTCACACTCTATACCAAAATTTCTCCTTGGCCTGCTCTCTGATTGTGAAGTAAACATAGCAGTAGGCTCTACTTGTCATTTATGAGTGTTGAACTGGTTACTTGAAATTGTTCTTCTACTTTCATCTTGGACTATCATTGCATATGCTTGGTTAATAGAAGGAACATTATGCATCATTAGAATTTGGCTTTTGGCTTGCTCAAAGCTATCAATTAATCCCATACAGCAATCTCTGAAACTCTAATTGTTCAACATAATCTTTAACAGGAGGTGGTGGTAATATAACATCATATTCTGCCCACAAATCTGTTAATTTCGTAAAATAAACTGAAATAGATGAAATCCTCTGTGTTGAAGTGAAAATTTCTTTGTGCAAGTAGTAAAGCCTCGAAGCATTTACTTTGTCAAAACGTTCCTTAAGTCGTGCCCAAACTGTTTGAGCATTTTTTGAGAGCAAAACACCAGTAAGGAGGTATGAATTAACGTTGCTCATCAGCCACGAAGTAACAATGGTATTGCGACGATCCCACTGATGAGCCAATCCAGATCCAAAATCACCTTTTGAGGTGGTACCGTCAATTAAGCACAATTTATTCTTTCCTAAGAGAGCTACTTTCATAGCTCGACCCCATAACATGTAGTTTTCCATTCCAGCTAACAACATGCCAATTGACAACGAACTTGGTCCATCGGATGGATGCAGATAGAGAGGGTGATTGTGACCGAGAATAGGTCCGATCGGTGTTGAATTGGTGCTATTGCCTGAATTATCATCAGCTGTCGTGTCTATTGCAGAAATCCACTTACAATTACTCAATCAAATAAAAAAATTAGGGTTTTGATCGTGAAAAATTCATTTCTAATTTTGATAGAAATCGAAGAAACAAAAGAAAATTTGAAGGAAATGAAGAAGATGCGAGTTGATTCTCTCGATTTACAATGAAATCCTAGAATCAATCAGTAATATGCTCTGATATCATGAAGAATTTATGATTCGAAGATGAATATTGAGCTAAGAAATGAGAGAGAAAACAGGGGAAGAAGAAAGCTCATCTTCATTATTGATTAACCGCCTCGGTACAGTGTTAACTACCATTATATACTAATACAACTGTACTAACTAATTGCTAACTATAGCTAGTTAAACTATGATTAGGCTAAACTCTAATTATCTTAAATTACTTCACTGCTCAATACGTTCATACTCAGGTGCTTCTGAATGTTCCAAAATTATAAGGTCTCTTGTATGTCTGTTTGACTTTTCATCAGTTTTTCGATGGCGTGTAACTTGCTGGATGCATTGCTCAGGTAATATCACTTCTTATTTTTTACTTTGCTTTTTGTTTGTTTTTGAATTATCCTTACTATTGGGATTTAATTACAAGGAGATTAGCATCAATTATTGTTTGTTCATAGATAACTGATTAAAGATATACGTGCAAAATACGTACATAGAAATTAGTACTATATTAAAAGTATGAAGACCCTTAGCAAAATATCGTTAGTCTTTTTTGCCATTTTAAAATGAAGTTCACACTGGACACAATAGTAATTTAACTATTTTCCTAATATGTAGAACTTTCAAATCAAATAAAATATTATTTATTAAATCTTTCCTTATTTAAAATATATAAGAGTCATAACTAAAATTTTGGTTATGAAATCTTTCCTTTTAAAATTAGTAGAAAGTTTGATATTTAGAATTTCAAAATAAATATAGTGTAGGAGAATTAGAATATGTTTTCTTTTCCTTCTTTTTCTTATGGCAATTCCCTTTGAAATATGTTTACGCATTCATTCTTTTTATAGGTAATAACTTAGAATTTTAGAGGATTGTGAGATGTTTATACTTAATAAATATTTTAATTATTAAATGTAGTTTTTAAATATTACTACATAATTAGAAGATAAAAAATTATCTATATTTTTTCTATTATTATAAAACTAAAAATTCCTAATGCAAAATAAATAAATAAATTATTCTCTTAATGTTAAGAATAAATAATCAACTCTTTGAATTAATTAATTAGCAAAAGAATCCAATTTAATTCTTTTTCAAAATTTCATGTTAGTAAAGTTATTTTTCAAGTTGACCAAACTCTTAAGTTACACAAATTTGTTTACAGAAGAAGAGCACCAGCGGCGACAGAAATTAAAAAGTTGAGCAAATTTAGTTGTATTATAGTATTAATTTGTTACTTATTTTCAGTATTAGGTAACAAAATCATGTAATAATTTTCATAAAATATTTCCAAAGCTCTCATAAATTAGAATATGGCATGACAGACTTTTATTGGACAAGATTTGTTTATTTAGTGAGCTAGCTAATTTTGATTAATATTTATTATTAAGAGCTAACATTTTTTAATTTTTTTCCAATAACTCAATCATTTTACCTAATAATAGTCACATTATTTTTTAAAATTATATTGTTCACTGAAATAGGGGTCGCGTGTACTCCAAGACTAGTATTATACAAAAGAAAAAGGAAGAGAATACGACAATGTTTATGATTTGAAATTGAGATGTGGAAAAGAGATTGGACCAATTAAAAACAAGAAGTATTAAAGACAGGAAGTTGCTCGAGCAAACTAAATTCCAGACCTTCTAACAGGGGAAAACAGTAATGGCAAGCAACCGTTAAATGACAACCTAAGAGGGACAGGGACATTTTGGGATGCGTAGTTTTCTCGTGAGCTTTTAACTGAAATGGTTCTTTAAGTTTGTAGTTTTTGAGCACTTTTGATCCAAGCAATGAAATTCTCAGACAAATGCTCGAAATTGACAAAAAATACACAACCAACTCTCACAATAATTGATAAAAACAATTTTCTGATATTTAAATTCAAGCACTTAGAAGAATAAAACAGAACAAAATAATCAGAACGTTTTCTTCTCTATAAAAGGAAAGGAAATGAACATGTCGTATCTCCCTTGTTACACTACAATTGGTAGTATTTGGTAAGCCCCATCTTCTTTACTTTTGCTTTTCACTTCTCACTTCACATCCTCTAATTCTCTTTAGACTTTGAAGCTGAAAATGGTCAAACAACAAACGGTACCAAACTGGATTCTGGAGAAATTCACAAAGTATAATTAGATTTGTGGATTTTGAGGTTGACATATTTGTTGGGAAAAAAATGTTGCCATCTGTTAGGAAAAAAAAAACGAAAATATAAACAAATAAAGGACCAAAGGGGTAAAGTACAAAACCAGCATCAGAATGAGGAAAAAGGAAAAAAGGCTCAAATTTACCTTTGTATTATTCGAAATTATTTAAATCTGTCATTATTTATACTTTTGGAAGGGGAACCCTGAAGCAATAATAAAATTGTCTTAGTATGATCTATAGATCATGAGTTCGAGCTGTAGCCACTAATTGCGACTGTCTATATCACACCCTATGAAGATTAATCTTTTATCAAATTCTACGTGAATGCGAGATGTTTTGTGTATCAGACTATCTTTTTAAGAAAATTATACTTTTGATTAGGGGTGTTCGTTAAAACCCGAAAAATCGAATCAAACCGAAAACCAAACCAAACCGACCAAAAAATCGATACTTTTTGGTTTAGTTTGGTTTTGGTTTTGAATTTTAATAACCGATCAAATTTGGTTTGGTTTTGGTTTTAATAAAAAAAAAATCGAACCAAACCGACCATAGGAGTAGCTATTTCAAATTTATTATTACACTTATATATATATGTATATTGTTATACAAAGTTTCAAAAAATTTATGATAAATATTAGTAATAGTTTGCACTTTTAATATAGTTCTTTATCTTTATATTCTACTTTGATTTGTAGTTTTCTTTTGTTTAGTGTAAGAATCCATTTCGTGTTAAAAATAATATATTTTTAATTGAGTCCTTAAATTATTTATCAGTATGTGATTCAATTATCATCAATATATCTTGGTAAATAACAGATTTCTCAAAGAAAAATTGATTTGATAGTATTACATTGAAAATGTGGTCGCCGGAATATGTGTTTAGTAGTTGTGAGCACGTGATTTTTGCTCTCACGACAATTACTCCCAAAATTACAAAATAAAATAGTTTTGTCATCAC
>MU764378.1:1166-13725 GCA_026770625.1 Nicotiana glauca | reverse complement strand
CCTTTAAACCACTTTTGATTATTATTATTTTATTTAAGAAAGTGAACGTCATTTAAGAATGTATTTTCGGATCACGTCACATGAAATGCACCCGGATCCTCGACGCATTCTTATTACACGTTTTCGGATTTGGATTTGGGTCACATGAAATGCACACCCGAATTTAGGAATGTAATTTTATTAAATTCGCGTCTAAAGAGACTAACGTGTTGTTATCTTTTGGAAAAGTCGTGAAATTCACTAAACGACCCGTCCCGAATTCTAGGTATTTTTAAATATACACTTATGAGGGCCCCGCAGTTTGTGCATTTTATTTGGCGAGACTCATCTCGTTTATTTTTAAAATGATAATCCTAAAATGACTACATTTTCTTATTAAGTTTCTCTCTAAAAAATAAAGAGAAAAAGTCCTAATTAATTATGAACTGAAAAATGTAATACACTCAATTAAATTGAAACAAATATTAATGGAAAGGAATTTAGCTTATATAAAAAAAAAATAATTAGAAATTTCGAAATTTATAAATAAATGCGAATTGCGACAACTATTATTCAAAAGAAATTAATTAAAACAAGATTAAAGCTTGCGTTGTTATATATATATACATATAAAAAAACTAATGGAATTATTTATTTACAATCATTTGAAACTAAACTCATCTCATTTTTATTTTTATTTTTTAAAAAAAATAATCATAAATTGACTGCATTTTTTTATTAAATTCATTTCTAAAATAAAAGGGAAAATCCTAATTAATATGTTTTTACAAAAGAAGCGTACTATATTAATTGCTAGATTAAGACAAATGTTAACGAAAAGAAATATTACTAAAATTGAAATTAAAAAAAATACGGGATCGACATATGATATATACAAATTAAACTAATTATCCTATAACTAGTTTAACTTATATTGTTAGACGACTTGGACCGTTTGAATTAATTATTTACAACTATTTAAAACTATAATTAACCTTAATCACTTATACTTATGCGAAAGTTTATTACACTTAAAAGTCATCTTGTCTTGTTTAAACTTAAATCGTGCCTTAATGCCTAATTCACGAAAAATAATTCAAATACATACTTTTTACTAAATTTAGCTACATGTTGACCATTATCCTATTACTCACAATATTAAAACCTTTATAGCTAATGAACTAACCAATTTTACTAATCCGATTAATTAAAGTTCAATTTATGTTGTTTTTCTTTTATTCCAATTATCAAATAGTTTGACAGTTACTTAAACATATAATACTTAATCACCTTATTAATTAGGAATTAAAATTTCAAAACTTTATTCTTCATATATATTTCAGCTTACAAAATTACCAAGGTTACAGTTATATACCTGGTATTGGAAGCAAAAGAAGAAGAGAATCAGTAGAATAGTTACGCAACGCAGCAATAGCAACAACAGTGGAAATAGAACAACCCAGCAACAGAGTTTAATAAAACTAGTAACCAAAAGATGAATTTGAGAATATAACTTTGCTAATTAAAAATTGAAACTCTCTTTTCTTCTTCAAATAAATTTTTTTTTCGTTTTTTTTTTCAGATCTCTCTTAACTCTTAATAACTCTCTTTCAATCTCTAATCTTCTTTTGATTCTTACTTCTAATCTTTTCTCTCTAAATTCTCTTCCAATTTTTCTTCCTCTTTCTATCTTCTAACTTCTTCTCTATATAAGTAAGTCCTCTTCTCTTTTTTATTAAAAAAAACAGACCAATATAACTTAAATAAGTAAAAGAAAGACTCCACTTTCTTGAACCCCACAATCCACTATTATATTTTAATTATACTTTAAATCCCACTACACTATATTTTGTTCCCCACTATGTTTATTTTATTAATACTTTAGATATCACTACCAAATGTTTTGTCTTCCACTCTAATATTTAACAACATTTTAACAACTAGTGGACATAATACTTTAATTCAAATAATTGTCCAAATTTTAATTTCCAAAAATACCCTCGAAATTACTGGAATTTACTATTTTACCCTTATCAGCTATAACCAATTCACCTAAATCAATCAACCAAAATATAGTAATTTTAACCAATTCTTAATCAAATTTAATCAGCATATTCAAACTAAATGAAGAACAACAAAATTTAATCTGAAATTATTTTGAACACATTCATAACAATATATTTTCAGATTCAACAACAACAAAAACTCATAACAAACAAATAGATTTTAATTACTAAATTCAGGTTCAACTTAACAAGATCAAACAAAACATTCAAATTTCTAACTTATCTAATTTTAACACAACACCATAAGGCGACGGTGAGATGAAAGAAAAACCAAAACGAGAGAGGCTTGATGGTGAAAACCCTACGGGCACCACAAGTAGACTAAGGATTGTGAACCAGATCGGGTAAATAGAGCATTGAAGACCAGTTTCACGGCGAAAATTACAACAAGAGCTGAACATCAGATTTGCTAAAAAGAGTAGGTTGCAGGTGCATGTCAAGGTCGCTAGAGTCGGTATCTACATCTGATGGTGTTCTACTATGTAAGTTTCTTGTTAAGAACCATCTCTTGCCATTCTCCTTCTTCCCACCTTGTTTTTCCATCTTCTTGAGTCTGTCTGGTCATAACAAGTGAGAAATGATTTCAAAAATTTGCCACCAAGCTTTCCAATTGCACAAAATGAGATCTGGCCAGCACATCAAATTGTCACAAGTCAGGAAATAACATCAAACATGATTGAGTTACCAGCAGTCAATATGCTTTGCGAATCCTTGGGAAATACAAAGGCTCGATATGCGAACAACACAACCAAATGAAGGGCGAGGGTAAATAGATCAAAAGAATTTCCCGTGATAGGATTGAACAAAGAGTGGTACACCAGTGACAATCAAGATCTTTCGAAAAAGAAATCGAAGTTGTCATGGCTAGCGATGGAGAAATAGACCTCAAGGGCAAGGCCGGTGGTTTAAATAAAAAAAGAGCAACATATGCACTGAGGTTGGTAACAATTAAAATGCTTTGGGGTTCATGGGAGACAAAAGGATTGGTAAGTGTCAATTCAGGATCAATACAACAAATAAAAGTATGGGGTTAGAACGGAGGAGAGGCATATTTTGATAAAGGAAGTGGTCAATCAAGGAACGATTGAGGTCTCCAAATGAAATCAGTTATCATGATAAGTGAAGGAGCAAAGTCGGGGCCAATGGTTAGGTCAAGAAAGAACAATATACACCTTGAGGGGGTGACAATTGACATGCTTTGAAGATTCATTTGGAATACAAGGGTTTAGTACATATCAATTCATGAACAATGCAACAAAGATAGAAGGGGTGGTGAACGGATCGGAGATATTCTCTATGTCAAGGTTAACAAAGAAAGTGGTTAACCAATAAATAAACAAAGTCCTCGATTGGGAGTTAGTTATCATGGAAAGGGAAGGAACAATAGACTTCAAGATCGGAACTAATGGGATCCGTCAAGAAAGAGCAACATACACTTTGATTCATGAAAAAAAAAGAATTGGTAGATGTTAGGTCATGAGCAAAGCAACAGATAAAGGGATGCGGGTTTAAACAAAGAAGGGGTGTTTCCTATGACAAGGATGGCAGAGGAAGTGGTTAGTCAGTAAACAGGCAAGATATTCAAGTGGAAATCAGTTATCATGAGAAGTGAAGGAGCAATCGCCCTCAAAGTTCAAGGCCACAAACCAACCACCACATTTTAAACTGACAAGATTTTTCTTTGATTGAAACACATGCAAAAATTTCACGTGTTTCGGGGAAACACACCGCAAGGAAAGGCATGCACCAGACAAGTTTGAAGGTAAGTTCTCAGGACCCTCCTGGAAAATGACTTAGCTTAAATTTCAAAAAAATCATGAGTAGCATAATTTAGCATAAATGTACCCAAAAGGAATATAAGTTGGTTTCAAATTTTGCATGTTTAAGATATGATTCAATGTTCAGGACCCTCCTGGATAATGGGACGTAGTTTCAAGGTCCGCTTAGATAACAAGATATAGTGAAAGTTGTAGATATACCTTAGGTTAAAACTGTTTTTAATTAGAAGTTGTCAGGACCCTCCTGGATAATAGGGAGTAGTTAAGACCTCTTAGATAACAAATGTAGTGGGAGTAATACCTTTAGAAGATATAGCTTAGGTTCGTAATTGATAGGAGTTATCAGGACCCTCATGGATAATGGGATTTAGCTTTCAAATTCTTCGTGATATCTGGTAACACGATTCAATTAACTCTAACAACTGTACCCAGCCACCAAACTTGGGCAAAAAACTTTCTTTGTTTGTCTATTTTGTTGCAGACAGGAGCCCACCTGGAGAACAATGGAATACTTTTCAAGTTCAGCAAGCAGGAGCCCATCTGGAGAACAAGCGAATACTTTTCAAGTTCAGCAAGCAGGAGCCCACCTGGAGAACAAGGGAATACTTTTCAAGCTTCAGCAGTCAGGCGCCCACCTGGAGAACAAGGGAAGTACAATTCAAAATTTTCTTTCAATTTTTATATTTGATAACATATTGTACCCAGCCACCAAACTGGGGCAGAAAATTTTCTTTGTTTGTCTATTTTGTTGCAGTCAGGAGCCCACCTGGAGAACAAGGGAATACTTTTCAAGTTCAGCAATCAAGAGCCCACTTGGAGAACAAGGGAATACTTTTCAAGTTTCAGCAGCAGGCACCCACCTGGAAAACAAGGGAAGTACAATCAAAATTTTGGCCTTTAAATTTTAATATCTGATAGCATGATATGCCCAGTCAACAGACTGGGGCAGAAAATTTTCTTTGTTTGTCTATTTTGTTGCAAGCAGGAGCCCACCTGGAGAATAAGGGAATACCTTTTCAAGCAATCGCAAGCCGGAGCCCACCTGGAGAACAAGGGAATACCTTTTCAAGCAAATCGCAAGCAGGAGCCCACCTGAAGAATGGACACATATTCAAATTATAGCAGCAAGTAACATCAGGAAGAATGGCAAAACATCGCCAAGGCAACAGCAAGAATTGCATCGAAAGAACATAAGATACAAGCTCAAGGCAACACAAGAGCAAGTTTGAAGGCATAGATAGGATTTTTTATAACTCATAGAGCATAGCTTAGGCTAGCTTCTTTTATCTTGACATGGTGTAATAAGGAGGTCAGCAAGCAGTAACAGCAGCAACAGCAGTGAAATCACAGCTCCTGGTAGTCCCAGCTACCAAACCTTCCTGAACTACACTGACCTGATTCCCGTTTAGCCCAAGATATGTTGGCAACCTCTGAAGCAAGGTGCGGTCAAACTTTTCAAAAAATGCTTCACACGGAATATGTGAACGGGCAAAAATCGTTCCGCTCACTTATCTTTGCACGAAAACTCTTCGTATTTCCGGGCAAAGAGGGGCAGCTGTGAGCACATGATTTTTGCCCTAAGCAATAATTCCCAAAATTTCAAACAAAACAATTTCTTTAGTATTTTATAATTTTTTGTGAATTTTGTGGCAATTTTTTTGGTAATTGTTGCATTTTAATTCATATGAAAATACAAAAATATGCATTTTTGCATTTAGGATTTAATTTCATATTTTAATATTAATTTATTTTAGAACAAAATATTAAGAAAATAACAAAAACGGTCCATTTTGCATTTTTTGGTATTAGTTTGCATTTCTCTTTAGGAATTAATTAGGAAATATAATTGTTAGAGTCAATTTGTTTTTAGTTTTATTTTAGCATTTTTATAAAATCAGAAAAAATAAATAAATACAAAAATACAAAAAGCAAAATGAATAAATACAAGAAACAAACAAAAATATAATAAGAAGGCTGCCCTGAATTGGGCCATTGTCAATAAATTCGGAGCCCAAGTATTAAATCAACCCCCGGGCCCAAAATTAATCACCCGCCCAGCCCAACTTAACACCCCACCCAGTCCAGCTCTCCTGTAAGCCAAAACGACGTAGTTTTGGGGTCGTTTGATCTGAGCCATCGAGGTTGATCAATCGAACGGCTCAGATCTAATGATCCTTTAATATACAATGGTCCGAACAAGCCCCCCCACCCCGTCTCACCTCTCAATTGTCTTCCTCAGTCTTCCCCTCTCACCGAAAACCCTGATACCCGCCGCCACCAAACCCCACCGCCTAAGGGTGGCGGCGCCAACGCAAAACCTTACCAAATTAACACCCCAGTATCCCCTCGCCTTCCGCTTCCCGTATCCAGTATCGGTTTTTCTCGAATCATTGCTCACCGGCTCAAATATTAGTTTGAAGATTCCGGCCAAAATATTACTTTGTCCAAACGACCCCAAATATTTACCATATAGTCTCCTCATCCTTCTCTTCACAAATTTGGGATTATTTTCCCTCGAATCTCACCAATCAGCCTCCGATTCCACATCTAGGGTTTGCGGTCAAAGCTTTGAACTCCAGCCAATATTCAAGTAATTTTCAAACTATATTAGGTGTTTGTTCTTAGTGAGAACAAGCACATAATATTGTTTGAAGATCACTTTCAAGCCCGGTAAAATAAGAAGCCAAAATCAGTAAGTTTACGATGCGATTTGGTTTTAATTTTGTTCAAATAATTGTTTTAGCCTTAATTTCATTTTGTTTGATTGATTAATATGTTCGTTTCAGTATTTTGATTTCTGGATCTTTACTATGTGTTCTATTATGAGTCTAAGTATTAGTTTAATTCAGATTTTTATAATTGTTCTGTTGACTTGGGTAGATAAATTGAATTCTCATTATTTTTGCTTGGAAATTATTTCAGATTCATTTAGTTCCTAAAATTACTTTAAGTTTTAATACTTAGTGGTTTGTTACCTGTTATTTGTGTTAATTAGTAATAGTTAATTAGTTAATTGTTCATTTGATTAGTGTAATTAGCGTATCAGTCTAGTTTAATATTATATAGGGGGCATTATGAGAATTGTAAGATTGATTTTGTTATAGCTGAAGGGCTTTGGGTTGGGTAGTAATTTCAGGAAGAAGATAAGGGTAATTTAGGGACTAAAAATGGTATATTTTGCCAAATTGGTAATTATAAGATACAAATAAGGGTACAGTAGACATTCACAATGATATGGGAATCGGGTAGATGAAGGTAGAACCTTCTAGAACATTCCAATTAGGGTCTTAGTGTAAGTTTTTGCATTTGAAGTGCAGTAATTTGAATAACAAGTTAAAAATAAAGGGTTAAATAAAAGAAATCTGAAAATTAGAAAAGAGAAAAAGTGTGAGGAACTTCTATAATATTTTGCCTCAATTTGTGCCTATAAAAATGCACCCCAATGCCTTAATTCACAAGTTTGGAGCCTGAAATTCCCCCAAAATCCTTTCCCTTTAATTTCAGATCTGTTTTGAAATTTAAATCTTCAAAAATTCAAAAAAAAACAGTAGAAAAATCTTCAAAAAAAAAATCAAAATATGCACTGTTATATTGGTTTTTAGCCAAATTGGATCAATTCTTTTCTTCTCTATTTTGCTAAGCTTCATCTGAAATTTTACTGTTGGTTCATCGAGTGGTTTTGGTTCATTCAAAAGTGTTTTGAGTTGATTTGGTAGATTAATCTGGGATTTGATCATTTGCTGGGCTCATTTTGGATTGATTTGGTGCTGTGTTTGGTGATTTACTGCTTCTGGGTTGGTTTTCAAAACATTTCTGGACTTCTGGTTTGTCCTGGCCTGCCTGTGATCATCTGTTGTTACATTGCTGTTGTTGATTTCATTTTTCTTCCTCCTATTTCATTTTCCAGGTACATCTTCCAATTTCTTATGAACTATTAAAGAACTGATGTAGTTTGAGCTGATGAAATGCAATAATGAAGCTTCATTTGAAATACTGCTTGAAGTTGCCTTCTAGAACTATTTTGTTTCTGTTTGATTTTAATACATAGGACAGCCTGTTAATTGAAGTTTGAATCAGTTGTATAATTAGATTGTGCTAGATTGTATAAACTGTTATTTCTCAGGTTCATATGATTGAAACAAGTTAAAATTAGTTATAGTTAATTGTTTGTTTCTGTATGTTTTGAGGTAGTGTCAAGTATAATTAATTCTTAAGGTTCCATTTAGGTTATTAGACTGAATGTATCTCTTTCCATGGCAATAAGAATGACATATTCAATAAGGTTGAGTTTGAGCTAATTTGAATCAAATCTGATAAAACAATTAATGTGTACAAATTGACTCTCATTCGTACTTGATAACTAGAATTTTACATTGTTCCAATAAATTGATCAGTGGTTGACATGTTGGTTACCTTTAAGGTTGGAATTAGTTCAAAACAATTAGTTTGCTTTGTGATTATTTATGTCCAGAAATTTATGTGTAATTAGGTAGTGAGTAGTTAATGTTTCAATTTAAATAGGTAACTATAGTTTTCCTTCAGTTTAAATTTTTGAAATTCTTTGAATAATTTGAAACCAGCTCAGTAGATGTTTGTTCGCGTTTGGTTTGAAATTTGGTTAGATTGGGCTTAGCAGCCCATTTTCTGGACATGTAAACGTTATGACTTGGGTTATGAAACGCCTAGAGTCAGTTAGATAGAGTTGTACGTTCGTTTTTTTCTAATATATTAATTAACTAAGTTTTTTTTTGGAGATGAACAATAGTAGAGAATATAGTTCATTTGAGGATATCCTTAAATAAAACGAGACGAGCCTCGCCGAATGAAACTCATAAATTGCGGGGCCCTCAATAAATACAAAATAAAAATACTTAGACCTCGGGATGGGTTGTTTAATGGAATTCACGGTCTTCCCTAAATATAATAACACGCTAGCCCTTTAGGCACGATTTAATAATCTTACCTTCTTAAGAACGGGTGCACATTTATGTGACCCAAATCCAAATCTCAACGGAGTCGAAATGTGTTGAAAATCATGGGTGCACTGGTGCGACGTGATTCGAAATGCATTTTTACGTCGTTGCAATTTTTATTAAAATAATAATAAAAGCGGTTAAAAACTAAAATTGCACATAGGCCAAAACATGTTCTAAAATCAAATAATTAATCCAAATATGACAGTTGAGCGACCGTGCTAGAACCATGGAACCCGGGAATGCCTAACACCTTCTCCCGGGTTAACAAAATTCCTTACCCGGATTTCTGGTTTGCGGACTGTTAAACAGAGTCATTCTTTTCCTTGATTCGGGATTCTAAACTGGTGACTTGGGACACCATAAATTTCCGAAGTGGCGACTCTAAATTTTAAATAACAAATCCCGTTTCGATTGTCACTTCAAATTGGAAATAACTCCTTTATTACACCTTTCGCGGGGTGTAGTAAGCGGAAAAAGGAGGTGTGACACAGTTCAGTTGTATTATTGGGTCACGTTGTGTCATTAGAGGGTATTCAGGTCGATCCAAAGAATATAGAGGCGGTGAAGGACTGGCTACAGAGATCCGGAGCTTCTTGGGTTTGGCAGGCTATTACTGTCGATTTGTGAAGGGGTTTTCATCTATTGAAACCCCGATGATCAGGTTGACCTAGAAGGGTTCCTAGTTCAGGTGGTCTGATGAGTATGAGGCGAGCTTTCAGAAGCTCAACACAGCTTTGACTACGGTGCTGGTGTTAGTTTTTCCCACAGGTTCAGGGCCATATACAGTTTATTGTGATGCATTTTGTATTGGACTTGGTGTGGTGTTGATACAGGATGTCAAGGGCATTGCTTATGCTTCGCGATAGTTGAAGATTCATGAGAAGAGTTATCCGGTTCATGATTTGGAGTTAGCAGCCATTATTCACGCGATGAAGAGTTGGAGGTACTATTTATATGGCGTGTCATGTGAGGTGTTCACGGATCATAAGATTCTGCAGTATTTATTCAAGCAGAAGGAGCTAAACTTGAGGCAGAGAAGGTGGTTGGAGCTGTTAAAAGACTATGATATCACCATCTTATATCATCCGGGAGAGGCCAATGTGGTGGCTGATGCATTGAGTAGAAAGTCAACCAGTATGGGCAGTCTTGTGTATATTCTGGTCAGTGAGAGACCGCTTGCTTTGGATGTTCAGGCTTTGGCCAATCAACTTATTAGGTTGGATGTTTCTGAGCCCAACCGTGTGTTAGCTTGCACAATCGTGCATTTTTGTTATTTGAGCGTTGTAACGACCCGACTGGTCGTTTTGCATTCTCGAACCCCGTTTCCATAAATAATCCTTTCCGCATTTGCTTTAGCTGAATTACGACTTGCGAGGGCAGGTGGTTCGGAAGTTAGAAGAATTTCAGGCAAGAATAAGCCTATTAGCTTCATTTCATATCTTTAAAAAGGCCAAGTTTCACTTCGGTCAACATTTTGGGAAAACGGACCCGAAATCGTAATTCGGCAATTTCTGAGGGTCCGTGGAAAAATATGGGACCTGGGCGTGTGCCTGAAATCGAATTCCGAGGTCCCTAGCCCGAGTAGTCGAATTTTTCGTAAAAATTGTTAAGTTTAGTTTCAAAGAATTAAAGGAAACTAAGAAATTATTGTTTTTATAGGTATCGGGGTCGGATTTTGATTCCGACACTTGGTACGAGTCCGAAATATCATATAAGACTTACCCGTAAAATTTGACGTCAATCCGAGTAGTTTAAGGGCGTTTTGACCCGTTTGTAGGAAATTAAGAACTTGAAGTTCATTAGATTTGATTAAAAGGTTTTGGGGTCCCATTCCATGATTTAATAATGTTTTGGGTGTTTCGAAGGTTCGACTAGGTCCGCCTCGTGATTTCAGACTTGTCGGTATGTTCGGGCGGGGTTCGGGAGCCCCGAGCGTCAGATGGTCGAGGTTCGAGCGAAGCTAGAAGTTGAAAAGGAGCAACATCTGCTGCTTCTGTCAAAACCGCTTCTGTGGCTCTTGGACCGCAGAAGCGGAGGTCGCAGAAGCGGCCCTTCTACCGCAGAAGCGGTTAGGCGGCCAAGGGGAGAAAACCGCATAAGCGGCCCTTGAACCGCATAAGCGGTTCCGCTTATGCGTCCCCCAGACCGCAGAAGCGGTCGACCAACGCTCGCCCAAAACCGAAAAAGCGGTTTATTTTTCCGCCTATGCAGGACCGCAGAAGCGGTCCAATGTCCGCAGAAGCGGAAATCGCAGGAGCAGTAAGCTCATTTAATACGGGCTCAATTGTTTTATCTCCCATTTTCTCATCACTTGGGCGATTTTAGAGATTTCAAAGAGGGTGATTCACCCTATTATCACAAGGTAAGAAATTCCCACACACTCTTAGCTTAAATACATGAACATTAGGTAGATTTAACACCAATAACATCAAATAAAATCAAGGGTTAGGGCTAGACCTAGGATTTTAGAAAAACTATGATTTACCACCTAATTAGTTGCGTTATGAACAAAAATTTACATATTAGTAATCCTTAGGTTGTAGAGAATAATTTCCTCGGAAAATCTCGGAATTTGGGCACGTGGGCCCGGGGTCGGAATTTAGTAAACTTTCGGGAAAGGTTGGGAAATCATTTAATTAGCTAGAATTCAACCTTGTGAGCAATTATTGATTAGTTCTTGCCTTATTTAAACTAGTTGGTGCTTGTTCGGCTTCGAATTGAGCTTGGAGCCTAGTCTTGTGGTTGAAGGCGCGCTTCGGAGCGAGGTGAGTCTCCTTTCTAACCTTGTAAGAGGGAATTGTCCCCCTAGGTTTCGTGTTGAGTATTTGTTGCTAAATGCGGGGACTACGCACGCGTTATGTGACGAGAGCCCGTGCGTAGCGACTACCATATTAGATGTCCGGGTAGCTTAGGACCTATATCATGCCTATTAAATATGTTCTTGTGGTACATTGTTGACTTGAACACCTAGCATTTATTAGAGACTTAAAAAGGAGAACATGAGTTTATTTCTATAAATTGAATTATGTTGATTTGATAATTGCCTACCTACGTGTCATTTGATGTGAACTTTGTATATATATATATTATCCTTAATTGTGGATCGGGCCGATCGCCTCGGTATGAATAGATGCATCTATAGGCGCGCCGTCGACCCTCGGCAAGTGCACATTTATTTATGTTGGTTCGGGCCGTCGCCTCAGTATTATCTGTGCATGTTAATTGTTGAAGAGCTTATATATATATGCTTCATTTTGCCACTATTTCACTTGATAAATGATAAATTTGATGTTGAAGTATTCTGGACTTACACTACATGCTACAACCTGCCCTTACTTGTAAAATTCTTTGTTTAATCATGCTATATTCACACTTGTGTATTTATATATATACTAGTTGACCTTAGTAAGTATCGAGTCGACCTCTTGTCTCTACTTCTTCGAGATTAGACGGGATACTTAATGAGTACATGTTGTTTTACGTACTCATGCTACGCTTCTGTACTTAAATGTACAGGGTTTGAGGCAGGTGGATCCGGACATCACTCGGGTGCATATCAGTGAGCACTTTCTGGGACTTCTACGGTGAGGTGCCTTCTCCCTCATGCCGATTCGCAGCCGAAGGAGTCCTTTTCCTGTATTTGTGATTTTCTGTATATTTTGATTCAGATAGTAGGACAGTGTTTTGTATACTTTTGTTTATACTCTACTGGTCACCCGTAGCTAGTGACACCGGGTTCTGGCACACACTGTAGAGAACA
>MU764377.1:6891-23933 GCA_026770625.1 Nicotiana glauca | reverse complement strand
ATTAAATTATGAACCCATCGATGACTTGAATTGTTTAAACCACCTTTGATTAGTAAACAAATTTAAAAGAGATTAAACATCATTCCCAAATTGTTAAATAGAGAATTGACTTATTTGGATAATTATTCCCCGATAAAATTCTAATTGGCTATCTGAGCATGTATCTTACGTGTACCCGCGTCGCATGGATGATTCGCAAGCGGGGTAATAAATCACATTAAATTAATAAATAGATTTCTAAAGAGACTTAAGCTTCGTTTTCTCAAATTATTAAAGAGAATTGGCCTTTCTTGGATAATTGCTCCACGTTGAATTCTTGACTGATTGTTTGTCTGTGTGTGTTTATTTTAGACCGGGCCGAACGCCTCGGCAGATTAGTAGATGCATCTATAGGCGTGCCGTCGACCCTCAGCAAGTGCACATTTATTTCTGTTGGAGCGGGCCGTCGACCTCGGCATGATTTGCGCATGCTTGTATTGCTTCCTAGACTCATTTGAGTTGTTTTATGCCTCACTATGGCTCGAGATCATATTGTTAATAATAACAAGAAATCTAAGGGAATTTCCTATGAAAGAATTATGTGTTTACCCGTTTCCTCTATCTGGATAAAAATCATGTTAGAAAATAAATCCACTGTTTGATATGTATATTGAGAATAAATAATCGTTGGACCATTAGAGTGTGTCAAAGTTGACCATCTCGTCTCTACCCCTTCGGGATTAGGCGGGACACTCACTGAGTACACGTTGATTACGTACTCATACTACACTTCTGTACATTTTTGTTGCACAAGTATATATACACCTCTAGCAGCCTATTGGGTGTAGCAACATGGATGACGCTGTGACTAGGTGAGCTGCATCGTTGAGGCGACCGCAGCTAGTGTTGTGATGACCCAAAATGTCATCTTTAAATTAAACAATCATCTCGGTGTTTTAAGACATTGAAAAGCTCTATCAGTAATCCCTCGACTTGTGTGCGGAGTCCGTATAATTTTTCGAAAGGTTAACGGATCGATTTTGACTTGAAGAAAATTGCTGCATTTTTTTCACAGCACTATGAATAGCACCCGTGAATAGTGACTGTGAATAGTGACAGTGAATAGTACCGGTGAATAGTGACCGTGAATAGTCCCCATGAATAGTACCATGAACAGTAAAAACGGGTGAACAGTACCGGAATTATTTCTAGACAGAACACTAGGTTCTGAAAATGGGACAAAATCCCATTTTCAATTTCTGCCAAATTAGAGCTCGGGGAGAGGCGATTTTCGGGAGATTTTCAGAGAAAACAACGGGATTTGAGAATTTTGGGTACGAATTCGCGAGACAAAGGCTTGTTGGAATTTTGAATTAGTTGTAAAGTGAGGTAAGTGTTTGGTCTAACCTTAGCTTGAGGGAATAGGAGTTGTGTCTTATTTGTTACATGTTAATTGTGGAGTACGACGTATAGGCATGGTGACGAGTATCTATACGTTGGTGTCAAGCATGCCCGTGAGTCTTGTATTATAATTGTTATGACTCCGTTGTCGTTTATTGTGCTTCATATGTTATTATTGTTCCCTTGCCGGGATATTATTGAAATATTATTGTTCCCTTGTCGGAATATTATTGAAATATTATTGTTTCCTTGTCGGGATATTATTGTTTTGATATTATTGTTCCCTTGCCGGGATATTTGTATGATATTATTGTTCCCTTACCGGGATGTTTGTTTGATATTATTGTTCCCGTGCCGGTAATATATTGTTTGATTATTTGTTATTTGTTTTCTTTGCCGGTAATATTGTCACGACCCGGATTTTCCACCATCGGAAATTGTGATGGCGCCTACTAGTGGGAGCTAGGCAAGCCAACTCTTACTTATGTCTCCATTCCTTTCAACTCTTATTTTAAAACATTTAGCAATAATAATATGATTGTAGCGGAATAAATTAATTTAGCGGAAGTCTTAGTAAATGTTACTAGATGCGATACAGAAAACCAAACATAATTCACTACCCAAGAACGGGTGTCACAGTACTCACGAACTTCTAAGAATACTAAACACAACTGTTTGAAAGAAATATAAAACTGTTTATCTCGAATACATGAGATAACAGAATGAAAATAAAGATAGAGGAGACGCCGGGTCCTGCGGACACCTGCAAGGCTACCTCAGTGTCTCGATGGTCGGAATGCAAACACTCGCACTAATACTGCTGCTACTGTTCGAAATCTATATCTGCGCAAAAAGAGCGCAGAGTGTAGAATCAGCACAACCGAACCCATGTGCTGGTAAGTGTCTGGCCTATCCCGGCGAAGTAGTGACAAGGCTAGAACCACACACTCACATAAACCTGTACAATTCAAAAAATATATATATATATATACAACAAAAATAGCAGGAAGCAACATTGAATATTTGGGAAGGGAAAACATGATCTCGGGTAGCAACAATTTAATCATAAAATTATCGGATAAGAAGTGAAGCTGAACAATACGACAGATAAGGAAAAACGCGGAACAACTCTACATATGAAATCAACATACTTGGTCCATACTCCGTTGCAGCGCGCAACCCGACCCTCCGATTTTTATATTTTACCGTTGCGGCGTGCAACCCGACCCTTCCGATTATATATTGTACCATTGCGGCGTGCAACCCGACCCTTCCAATTATATATTTGTTAGTGATGCGGCGTGCAACCCGACCCTTCCGATTATTATATTATACTGTTGTGGCGTGCAACCCGATCCTTATTATATTCATGCCAAGAACTCACCCAAACTATAAATGCAACTCAAGTACGAGGGGAGTGACAATAATTGCACAAGGTCCCGACAAGGGAATACAACCAACAACTCAATTATCACGGCAAGGGAAAATACAATAGCTCGATACCAAGGCTCAACAAATAATTCTTTCATAGAATCAAATAAGAATGTGAGATTATCAATTTAAGACTCACGGTCATGCTCGACCCCCAACGTATAGATACTCTTCACCATGCCTATACGTCGGACTCCACACATAACAAATAGCACATATACTCAACTCCTATTCCCTCAAGCTATGATAGATCAAACACTTACCTCGAAGGTTTACGGCCAACTCAATCCTTAGCAATGCCTTTTCCTTTCGAATTTGGATCCAATTCAATCGTATCTATACACAATTGATTTAATATCATCAATAATACTTCACAAACTATTCCAAATGGCTAAATATATTTTCTACAACATTCTGCTCGGAATAGTGAAAATCGACCTCGGGCCCACGTGGTCAAAACACGAGGTTCAAACCATTTTCCGGTCACCCATAACCCCACGAGTTCAAATATATAATTTGTTCTTATGTTCGACCCCAAAACGAGGTCTAATTCACAAATTCTTTGAAAATCCTAACGCTACCCAATTCTCTAATTTTCTACTTATTTTCACATGTTTAGGCCTAAGAATTTGATTGATGTTGATGAAAAATGAAGAAGACGAGTTAAACAATACTTACCCCATGAACTTTGGTGAAGAAATGCTCCAAAGATCGCCCCAAAAGCTGTGGAGAAGAGAGAGTTTGAGAAATGGGATGAAAATCCCGTTTCTGTTCTGTTTTGGGTCTTAAATCACTGGGCAAAATTTTGCCCTTCGCGTTCGCGTGAACAGTGTCGCGTTCGCGAAGGGTTGGACGGGTCTGGGCATCGCGTTCGCGTGGAGCTAGTCGTGAACGCGTAGAAGAAAAATAGGGGGCTTCTCAGTTGACCTACGCGAACGCGTGGTGCCTTACGCGAACGCGTAGAAGAGGCAGGCCAGGCTCCGCGAACGCGGGATCCTTCACGCGAACGCGTAAAGGAAATGGCTGGGGTCCGGGTTTGTTGTACGCGAACGCGAGGAATGGCTCGCGAGCGCGAAGAAGGGGAGGAGAAGCCTTCGCGAACGCGACCAGAGGGACGCGAACGCGAAGAAGGAATACCTGCTGCAGATTTTCTGTAATTTTTCTATGTCCAAAACCACCCCGATACCTATCCGAAACTCACTCGAGCCCTCGGGGCTCCAAACCAAATATGCACCACTGACTCAAAAACATCATACAAACTTGCTCGAGCGATCAAATCGCCAATATAACATCAAACTCAATGGATTGAGCCTTAAATCCAAGAAATCTTTCAAATTTCATAAACTTCCAAATTTTCCAATTTAAGGCCGAAACACGTCAAACGACGTCCGTTTTCACCCAAACTTTACAAGAAGTGCTTAACCAATATATATGACATGTACCGGGCGTCGGAACCAAAATACGAGCCCGATATCATTACTTTTTTGATCAAATTTCATTTTCATTTTCCTTAAACATTTTCAGAAAACAATTTCACGGAAAAATTCATTTCTCGGGCCTGGGACCTCGGAATTCAATTCCGGGTATAGGCCCAAGTCCCATATTTTTCTACGGACCTCCCTAGACCATCAAATTACACGCCCGGGTCCGTTTACCAAAAATGTTGACCAAAGTCAACTTTAATCATATTAATATCAAAATTCTTCAAATTTTTCACATAATTCATATATTTCAACATAAAAAAACTTTCCGGTTGCGTGCCCAAACTACGCACGCAAATCGAGGCAACTAAAAGTGAGGTTTTCAAGGCCTCAGAAGCACGGAATGACTAAGGAAACAAGTGATGACCCTTTGGGTCGTCACATTCTCCACCTCTAAAACAAACATTCGTCCTCGAACGGACAAAAGAAAGAAGTACCTGAGTCAGGGAATAGATGAGGATAACGGCTCCGTATATCAGACTCGGACTCCCAGGTCGATGCCTCAGGAGGCTGACCTCTCCACTGAACTCGCACAGAAGGGAAACTCTTCGACCTCAACTGTAGAACCTGCCGGTCTAGAATAGCTACCGGTTGGACAGTACTGAAATCTAACACGTGCGATGGATCGCTGTGATACTTTCGGAGCATAGATACATGAAACACTGGATGCACAACTGACAAGCTAGGTCGCATGGCAAGTTTATAAGCCACCTATCCCACGCGATCAAGAATCTCAAATGGGCCAATAAACCTAGGGCTAAGTTTGCCCTTCTTCCCAAATCACATCACGCCCTTCATAGGCGACACTCGGAGCAATACTCGCTCACCAACCATGAAAGCTATATCTCGAACCTTATGATCAGCATAGCTCTTTTGCCTAGACTGAGCTGTACGAAGCCTATCCTGAATGATCTTCACCTTATCTAAGGCCTCCTGAACTAAATCTGTACCCAACAACCGAGCCTCTCCCGGCTCAAACCATCCAACCGGAGAACGACACCGCCTACCATACAAGGCTTCATAAGGAGCCGTCTGAATGCTCGATTGATAGCTGTTATTAGAAGCAAACTCTGCCAAAGGCAGGAACTGATCCCACGAACCTCCAAAATCGATAGCACAGGCTCGGAGCATATCTTCTAAAATCTGAATAGTCCTCTCGGACTGACCATCCGTCTAAGGATAAAACACTGTGCTCAGCTGAACCTGGGTGCCCAACTCTTTCTGAAACACCTTCCAGAAATGTGAGGTAAACTGCGGACCCCATGAAGGCGAACAATCTCCTTGATATAAATACCCACTAACCTCTCGGACGAATAGGTTGTGGCAACCGGAACAAAATGCGCTGACTTGGTCAGCCTATCAACAATAACCCAAACAGCATCAAACTTCTTCCGAGTCATCGGAAGGCCAGTAACGAAGTCTATAGTGATCCGCTCCCACTTCCACTCAGGAAGCTCAATTATTTGAAATAAACCACTAGGTCTCTTATGCTCATATTTAACCTATTGACAGTTTAAACACTGCGCTACATATGCCACAATATCCTTTTTGATTCTACGCCACCAATAATATTGCTGCAAATCCTGGTACATCTTTGCAGCGCCTGGATGAATAGAATACCGGGAACTGTGAGCTTCCTGTAAAATCAATTCTCGAAGTCCATCAACATTTGGCACACAAATTCACCCTTGCAATATCAGAACTCCATCAGTATCTAAGGTGACCTGCTTGGCACCTCCTCGCTGAACCGTGTCTTCAAGGACACATAAATGAGGATCATCAAACTGCCGATCGCGGATACGCTCCAATAATGAAGAGCGAGCGACCGTGCAAGCTAGAACTCGACTAGGCTCAGAAATATCCAGCCTCATAAGTCGGTTGGCTACGGCCTGAACATCCAAAGCAAGCGGCCTCTGACTGACCGTAATATAAGCAAGACTGCCCATACTGGATGACTTCCTGCTCAAAGTGTCGGCCACCACATTTGTTTTTCCCGGGTGATATAAGATGGTAATATCATAATCCTTCAACAATTCCAACCATCTTCTCTGCCTCAAATTCAACTCCTTCTGTTTAAACAGGTACGGAAGGCTCTTGTGATCGGTGAATACTTCACATGCCACGCCATACAAATAATGCCTCCATATCTTCAATGCGTGAACAATCGCCGCCAACTCCAGATCATGTACTGGATAGTTCATTTCATGAATCTTCAACTGCCTCGAAGCATAGGCAATAACCTTGCCATCCTTCATCAACATTGCACCAAGCCCAATACGGGAAGCATCGCAATAGACAGTATAGGGTACCGAACCTGTGGGAAAAACCAACACCGGTTCTATGGTCAAGGCTGCCTTGAGCTTCTGAAAGCTCGCTTCACATTCATCTGACCATTCGAACTGGACACCTTTCTACGTCAACCTGGTCATTGGGGTTACAATAGATGAAAACCCCTCCAAGAACCGTCGATAATAACCTGCTAATCCCAAGAAAATCCGAATCTCTGTGGCTGATGTCGGTCTAGGCTAGTTCTTGACTGCCTCAATCTTCTTTGGATCAACCTGAATACCTGCTGCCGTCACAATATAACCCAGCAATGCAACTGAACTCAGCCAAAACTCACACTTTGAAAATTTTGCATATAGTTGGCTATTTTTCAGAGTATGAAGAGCCACTGTGAGATGTTGCGCATGCTCCTCCTGACTGCTGGAGTATATCAATATGTCATCAATGAAGACTATTACAAACAAGTCTAAATAAGGCCTGAACACTCGATTCATCAATTCCATAAAAGCTGTTGGGGCATTTGTCAACCCAAAAGACATGACCAGGAATTCATAATGTCTGTACCGAGTGCAGAATGCTGTCTTAGGAACATCAGATGCCCTAATCTTCAACTGATGGTAGCCAGATCTCAAGTCTATCTTTGAAAAAACCTTGGCACCCTGAAGCTAGTCAAATAAATCATCAATCTGCGGCAGTGGATATTTATTTTTGATAGTAACCTTGTTCAACTTCCGATAATCAATGCACATTCTCATCGAACCATCTTTCTTCTTTACAAATAATACTGGTGCGCCCCATGGTGAAACACTGGGTCTAATGAAACCCTTTTTAAGTAAATCCTGCAATTGTTCCTTCAATTCCTTTAACTCTGGCGGAGCCATGCGATATGGTGGAATAGAAATGGGCTGAGTGCCCCGAGCCAAATCAATGAAAAAATCAATATCCCTGTCGGGTGGCATACTCGAAAGGTCTGAAGGGAAAACTTCGGGAAACTCACGAACCACAGGCACAGAATCAATAGAGGGGACCTCGGCACTGGAATCACGAACATAGGCTTGATAAGCCAAACACCCTTTCTCAACCATACACCGAGCCTTAACATATGAAATAACATTGCGGGTAGTATGACCAAAAATTCCTTTCCACTTTATACGAGGCAAATTCGGCAGAGCTAAGGTCACAGTCTTGGCATGGCAATCCAAGATAGCATGATATGGAGATAGCCAGTCCATTCCTAATATAATATTGAAGTCGACCATATCTAAGAGCAATAAATCAACACGGGCCTCAAGACCCCCAATCACCATAATACAAGACCGATGAACTCGATCGACCACAATAGAATCACCCACTGGTGTAGACACATGAACAGGAACACCCAGTGGATCACTAGGCTAAACCAGGTACGGTGCAAAATAGGAAGACACGTACGAATATGTAGACCCAGGGTCAAATAGCACTGAAGCCTCTCTATCACAAACCCGAATAATACCTGTAATAACCGCATTCGAGGACTCAGCCTCTGGTCTGGCAGGAAGTGCATAACATCGAGGCTGGGCCCCACCACCCTGAGCCATATCTCTGGGACAATCAGCTCCTGGCTGGACTCTACCTCTGTCGATCTGAGCTCCACCTCTATGACCTCTACCTCCACCTTTATGTCCTCTACCCCTGCCTCTAGCTGGCTAGGCAGGCTGTGGAGCAATTGGGGCCGGAATCATAGCATGAGAACCCTGCTGCTACGACTAAGCACCTCTCAATCTCGGGCAATATCTCCTGATGTGACTAAAATCTCCACAGTCATAGCACCCATATGAATGCGGCAACTGAGAAAACTGAGACTGACCCTGCCGACCTGAATGATCAACTCAGAAACTCTAAAGTGGCGGTGCACTGATAGGTGCTGATGGTGCACTGTACAACTGCTAATCAGAGTAATGCGGCTGAGAACCACGACCACCTGAAGTACCGTGAGGAACCTGAAAGCTGACTGTAAAGGCCTGGGAGGATGGCCTCTACCATAAGAATCTCTACCTCCAGACGAGGTACCACTGAATCTGACTGAGTTACGGGCCTCTTATCCGACCCATGACCTTCTCCCTGAGATAGAGCCATCTCTATCTGGTGGGCTGCATTGGCCGCCTCCTGAAAAGTGATCTCACTCCCGGCTCCCATAGCCATCTGAAGACGAATTGGCTGAATCAAACCATCAATAAACCTCCTCACCCTCTCTCTATCGGTGGGAAGTATAACAATGGAATGCCGAGCTAGGTCAATGAACCGAGTCTCATACTGAGTGACTGACATGGAGCCCTGATAGAGGCGCTCAAACTGCCTGTGAAGAGCCTCCCTCTGAGTCACTGGAAGAAACTTTTCCAAAAACAACTCTACAAACTGGTCCCAAGTCAAAGATGGCGACCCTGCTGGTTTGGATAAACAATAGTCTCTCCACCAAGTCTTGGGTGATCCAGATAGACGAAAAGTGGCAAAATCAGCACCATTGGTCTCCACAATACCCATAGTACGGAGAACTTCATGGCAGCTATATAAAAAGTCCTGGGGATCCTCTGAAGAAGTGCCACTGTATGTGGTAGAGAAGAGCTTGGTGAATCTGTCCAATCTCCATAAAGCATCGGCGGACATAGCTGCACCCTCACCAGTCTGAGTCATTATGCCTGGCTGAATTGCTGGGACCTGATCTTGGGGAGCTACTGGCTCTGGAGTGTACGTAACGGGAGTTTGATTACGTCCTCCAGCCTGAGAAGTGGCTGGTGCTGCCGGAAGCAACCCTGCTCGGGTGACACTCTCCACAAAGCCGACCAATCGAACCAGAGCATCCTGAAGAACTGGGGTAGCAATGAACCCTTCTGGGATCTGAGATGGGCCCACTGGAGCTGCTGGGGCTGGAACCTCCCCCTCAACATGAATCTGAGGCTCCGCCACTGGTGCTGCTGCTCGGGGCTGAGCTCTGCGCCTACCTCGGCCTCTAGGACGGCCTCGACCTCGACCTCTGCCCCTAGCGGGAGCTGCTGCCGGGGCCTCAGGCTATTGATCAGTAGATGAGGAAGCTCTTGTTCTTGCCATCTATGGAAGAACATAGTAGAAATTTGATTAGCAATTGAAGAACAAATTCGCACGACAGGAAAGAATAAAGGTGAAATTTTTCCTAACTCTGTAGCCTCTGGGGATAAATACAGACGTCTCTGTATCGATCCCTCAGACTCTACTAAGGTTGTTCATGAGTTGTGAGACCTATGTAACCTAGTGCTCTAATACCAACCTGTCACGACCCGTATTTCCCACCATCGGGAGTCATGATGGCGCCTACTAGTGGGAGTTAGGCAAGCCAACTCTTACTTATCTCTCCATTCCTTTCAACTCTTATTTTAAAATATTTAGCAACAATAATATGATTACAGTGGAATAAATTAATTTAGCGGAAGACATAGTAAATGTTACTAGATGCGATACAGAAATCCAAATATAATTCACTACCCAAGAACTGGTGTCACAATACTCACAAACTTCTAAGAATACTAAACACAACCGTTTGAAAGAA
The DNA here is from genome assembly GCA_026770625.1 of Nicotiana glauca. Taxonomy (NCBI): domain Eukaryota; kingdom Viridiplantae; phylum Streptophyta; class Magnoliopsida; order Solanales; family Solanaceae; genus Nicotiana; species Nicotiana glauca. Next base: position 13,796 of record MU764377.1, on the reverse strand, counting down.
ATATAAAACTGTTTGTCACGAATACATGAGATAACAGAATGAAAATAAAGATAGAGGAGACGTCGGATCCTGCGGACGCCTGCAAGGCTACCTTGGTGTCTCGATGGTCGGAATGCAAACACTCGTACTACTACTGTTGCTGCTGTCCGAAACCTGTATCTGCGCAAAAAGAGCGCAGAGTGTAGAATCAGCACAATGTGCTAGTAAGTGTCTAGCCTATCCCGGCGAAGTAGTGACAAGGCTAGAACCAGACACTCACATAAACCTGTACAATTCAAAAAATATATATATATATACACAACAAAAATAGCAGGAAGCAACATTGAATATTTGGGAAGGGAAAACATGCTCTGGGGTAGCAACAATTTAATCATAAAATCGTCTGATAAGAAGTGAAGCTGAACAATACGACGGATAAGGAAAAACGCGGAACAACTATACATATGAAATCAACATACTTGGTCCATACTCCGTTGCGGCGCGCAACCCGACCCTCCGATTTTTATATTGTACCTTTGCGGCATGCAACCCGACCCTTCCGATTATATATTGTACCGTTGCGGCGTGCAACCCAACCCTTCCGATTATATATTTGTTAGTGATGCGGCGTGCAACCCGACCCTTCCGATTATTATATTATACCATTGCGGCGTGCAACCCGATCCTCATTATATTCATGCCAAGAACTCACCCAAACTATAAATGCAACTCAAGTACGAGGGGAGTGACAATAATTGCACAAGTTCCCGACAAGGGAATACAACCAACAACTCAATTATCCCGTCAAGGGAAAATACAATAGCTCGATACCAAGGCTCAACAAATAATTCTTTCATAGAATCAAATAAGAATGTGAGATTATCAATTTAAGACTCACGGTCATGCTCGACCCCCAACGTATAGATACTAGTCACCATGCCTATACGTCGGACTCCACACATAACAAATAGCACATATACTCAATTCTTATTTCCTCAAGCTAGGATAGATCAAACACTTACCTCGAAGGCTTACGGCCAAATCAATCCTTAGAAATGCCTTTTCCTTTTGAATTTGGCTCCAATTCAATCGTGTCTATACACAATTGATTTAATATCATCAATAATACTTCACAAACAAATCCAAATAGCTATATATATTTTCTACAACATTCTGCCCGGAATAGTGAAAATAGACCCCGAGCCCACATGGTAAAAACACGAGGTTCGATCCATTTTCCGGTCACCCATAACCCCACGAGTTCAAATATATAATTTGTTCTTAAGTTCGACCCCAAAACAAGGTCTAATTCACAAATTCTTTGAAAACCCAAACTCTACCCAATTCTCTAATTTTCTACCTATTTTCACATGTTTAGGCCTAAGAATTTGATTGATGTTGATGAAAAATGAAGAAGACGAGTTAAACAATACTTACCCCATGAACTTTGGTGAAGAAATGCTCCAAAGATCGCCCCAAAAGCTGTGGAGAAGAGAGAGTTTGATAAATGGGATGAAAGTCCCGTTTCTGTTCTATTTTGGGTCTTAAATCACTGGGCAAAATTTTACCCTTCGTGTTCGCGTGAACAGTGTCGCGTTCGCAAATGGTTGGACGGGTCTGGGCATCGCGTTCGCGTGGAGATAGTCGTGAACGCGTAGAAGAAAAATTGGGGGCTTCTCAGTTGGCCTACGCGAACGCGTGGTGCCTTACGCGAACGCGTAGAAGAGGCAGGCCAGGCTCCGCGGACACGGGAGCCTTCAAGCGAACGCGTAGTAAAAATGGCTGGGGTCCGGGTTTGTTGTAAGCGAACACGAGGAATGGCTCGCGAACGCGAAGAAGGGGGAGGAGAAGCCTTCGCGAACGCGACCAGAGCGACGCGAACACGAAGAAGGAATACCTGCTGCAGATTTTCTGCAATTTTTTCTAAGTCCAAAACCACCCCGATACCTATCTAAAACTCACCCGAGCCCTCGGGGCTCCAAACCAAATATGCACACTGACTCAAAAACATCATACGAACTTGCTTGAGCGATCAAATCGCCAAAATAACATCAAAATCAATGAATTGAGCCTTAAATCCAAGAAATCTTTCAAATTTCATAAACTTCAAAATTTTCCAATTTAAGGCCGAAACACGTCAAACGACGTCCGTTTTCAACCAAACTGTACAGGAAGCGCTTAACCAATATATATGACCTGTACCGGGCGTCGGAACCAATATACGATCCCGATACCATTACTTTTTGATCAAATTTCATTTTTATTTTCCTTAAACATTTTCAGAAAATAATTTCACGGAAAAATTTATTTCTCGGGCTTGGGACCTCGGAATTCAATTTCGGGCATACGCCCAAGTCCCATATTTTTCTACGGACCTCCCAAGACCGTCAAATCACGGGTTCAGGTCAGTTTACCAAAAATGTTGACCAAAGTCAACTTTAATCATATTAATATCAAAATTCTTCAAATTTTAACATAATTCATATATTTCAACATAAAAAAACTTTCGGATTACGCGCCCCGACTGCGTACGCAAATCGAGGCAACTAAAAGTGAGTTTTTCAAGGCCTCAGAAGCACGGAATTGCTAAGAAAACAAGTGATGACCCTTTGGGTCGTCACACATATATTGTTTGATTATTTGTTATTGGTTTTGTTTGCCGGTAATATATTATTTGATTATTTGTTATTGGTTTATTTGCTGGTAATATATTATTTGATTATTTGTTATTGGTTTCTTTTCCGGTAATATATTGTTTGATTATTTGTTATTGGTTTCTTCGCCGGTAATATATTGTTTGATTATTTGTTATTGGTTTTCTTTATCGGTAATATATTGTTTGATTATTTGTTATTGGTTTCTTTGCCGGTAATATATTATTTGATTATTTGTTATTGGTTTCTTTGCTGGTAATATATTATTTGATTATTTGTTATTGGTTTCTTTACTGGTAATATATTGTACACTGAGTTAAAAATAAAATGGGAGCGGGTGGTACGCCTACCACAAGATATGTATTGAAATGGGAGCGAGTGGTACGCCTACCACAAATTATATTGATTATCCGTACTTGGTTTCCATGCCGGTAACATAATGTGCACATATGGGAGCGAGTGGTACGCCTACCACAAATGATATTGAAATGGGAGCGGGTGGTACGCCTACCATAAGATATAATGAAATGGGAGCGGGTGATACGTCTACCACAAGATATAATGAAATGGGAGTGGGTGGTACGCCTATCACAAGATATAATAAAATGGGAGCGGGTGGTACGCCTACCACAAGATGTGATTTGAAAGTGACATGTGCCTTTGTTTTCCTTATTCTTGTTAGTGGTTGGATTTTGATTCCTTATAATGGTGACGTCGCGCACTTTCTACTACTGTGTTTATTTGTTGTTATCAATTCAAGTGTTTAAACTATTTGAATTCCTTTACTGTTGTGACCCTTAGTGTTAGAACCTACAGTGTTTGCATTATTTCACCGCATTTATACATATATATACATTTCAACACTTCAAGCTTCAATAATTGTACTTTACTTAAAAGGAATTGCTACTATGCTTTGACTTATTGATTTCTCATATTAAAGGTAATAATTTATTCGATATTGTACTTTAATTGAAAAGGGTATTTTCTTTATCAAATGATTTCTAAAAATAACTCCATCTCTTCGTGTTGATTTCCTAGTTGGTTTGGAAGTTGTACTCCACTTTATGTTAAGTAAATGAGGCTCTTTGAACATTCTTAATGGTATTGGGTTATGGACCCTATGAACTGAGTAACATGAGAATATTGTTGTGCAATGTGAGATAGAAATATGTTGGCACAAGGTGCCCGGGAAAATACTATAGTTTTATTTAATTGCACGTGAGTTGTCCGTGCGATTGTAATATAAATATGGGCACGAGATGCTGTAAAAAAAATATGAAAGTGGGCTGAGACCTATGTTATTATGATTATGAAATGAGGCGTCACAAGGTGACCTTTACTCGAAAGAATTATATTCGAAAGGTATTTATTTGAAGAAAATATATTCGAAATATATTTATTGAAAAGCATATTATCTTAAAGATTATTACTTGAAGGATTTAATGGTGAAAGAGTTATATTTGAAGGACTTCATTAATTGATTGTACTTATATTTATTATTTGTTGAAAAACAATTATGTTATCCTTGTTGCCTGCTATTTATATCACTGGTTGATCATTGTTACCGTCATTGTTATCTGCTTTCTATTATTTTGTACGCTATCTTGCACAGGTTTATTTTATTTGGTAGTCTGGTCCTAGCCTCGTCACTACTTCGCCGAGGTTAGGCTAGGCACTTATCAGCACATGGGGTCGGTTGTGCTGATACTACACTTCTGAACATTTTTGTGTACAGATCAAGGTATTTGATTGATAGTAGTTATTCATTGCGGTGGAGACTCAAGGTAAACCTGCAGCAGCGTTCGCGGTCATCGGAGTCACCTTCAATCGTACTTATTTCCATTTGTTCCCTTTGTTTCGGAACAGTGATGTATTTATTTTGTATAACTACTCTTATAAAGGCTTATGACTTGTACTACCGGATTTTGGTAATTAAAAGTTGTTTAGAGTAATTTAATTTAAAGTTAATAAATATCAAAGTTATTTCAGTTAATGTTAGGCTTACCTACTTTAGAGACTAGGTGTCATCACGACTTCTTTGGAGGGATTTTAGGGGCGTGACAAGAGTAGTTCCTTCCAATGTACTGTATTTACTGTCCATCCACTGTATTCCGGGCGGATGTTGTATTTTATTTCCCTTATTAGTAGTCGCTCATGTACTTGTGACACCGGGTTTCTAGGATGGTTTACAACGGATTTGTACTAACTGTTATTATTTAAATTTGAATTCTAGTAGTGAACTTTTATTTATAAAAATGGAAGGAAAAACCTTAGATTTTCAAAAATATTAAAAGAGGAATTAATTGATAAGTTAGTTGGCTGGCCTGACAGGGGAGTCCGGCGCCACCACGACCCTTAGTGGATTTTGGGTCGTGACAGTTTTATTTTTCATTTTTTATAATTATTTTAATATAATTTTAAAACTCCAACCTGAAACTACTCCAACCCAATTTGAACGGGTAGTTCTTTTGTAACGACCCGATCGGTCGTTTTGAGCCCTAGCACATCGTTCAGCAGTCTGGGGCCAAGAGCAGCTTTATTTTAGGTATTGTGACTTGTGCGTATGGTCAGAATTAAAGTTTAGGAAGATCGGAGTTGAATTTAAATGGAAACTCTCATTTTTGAAAGCTTAAAGTTGGAGAAATTAACTAGGACTGGATTTTTGAGTAAAAGACTTTGGAATCGGGATTCAAAGGTTCCAGCAGGTTCGTATGATGATTTCGGACTTAGGCGTATGCCCAGTGCGGGTTTTGGGTAAACCGGGAGCGTTTTGGCGCCCATTGTGGAAGTTAGCATTTTTTGAAGAAATTTCTTAAGTTTGGCTTGAAGGGCATTTCAGCGTTATCGATGTCCGTTTGGGATTCCTAGAATGGCGTAGCTCCGTATGGTGATTCTGGAGTTGGGGGCGTGATCGGAAGTGAATTCAGAGGTCCGTAGGTCATTTTGAAGCCATTTGGCTAAAGATAGAAATTTGAAGGTTTTGAGAAGTTTGACCGGCAGTGGACTTTTTGATATCGGGGTCGGAGTCCGATTCCGGAAGTTGGAATTGGTCCGTAATGTCAAATATAACTTGTGTGCAAAATTTGAAGTCAATCGGACGTGATTTGATAGGTTTCGGCATCGGAAATAGAAGTTGGAAACTTCAAAGTTCGTAAAGCTTGAATTGAGGTGTAATTCGTGATTTTGGTGTTGTTTGATATGATTTGAGGCCTCGAGCATGTCCATAATGTATTTTGGGATAGGTTGGTATGATTGGTTGGGGTCCCGAGGGCCTCGGATGGATTGCGGGTGGTTAACGGATCGAAAATTGGATTTTTGGAAAAACTGGGCAGCTGGTATCTGGTATTTTCGCTTCTGCGGAAATGGGACCGCAGAAGCAGCCCCGCAGAGGCGAAATGTGGACCGCAGAAGCGGTTTGGCCAATAGTGAAGGGGAGCGCAGATGCGGTCGGGCAGCCGCATAAGCGGAACCGCACCTGCGGTTGGAAAGTTGCAGAAGCGGAAGTGAGGGGTCTCGTTTGGGACCGCAGAAGCGGCCTGTGTGTCCGCATAAGCGGGACCACAGGAGCGGCCCCTGGACCGCAAAAGCGAAAAGTGGCTGGGGCAGAATGTTTTAAAATCCGATTTTGGATCATTTCTCATCACATTTTCTTGGCTTGGGGGTGATTTTGGAGAGCTTCAAAAAGAGATTTTTGTCATCAATGATAAGGTATGTTATACCCACCTATTATGAGTTAAATACATCAATTATGTATGCATTTTAGCATGAAAATTGTGGGAAAAATTGGGACTTTTGGAAGGAATCCTAGAAATTTAATTCTTGGAATTTAACCACGAATTTGAGCGTGGAATTAGGAGTAAATGATATATTTGAGTTTCTAAGGTCATGGGCAACCTTTATCTTCAAACGATTTCGGATTTTCGGGCACGTGGGCCCGAGGGCATTTTTGTCAACCTTTCGTTCGGAGTTAGGAATTGTTATAAATTGGGTTGCGGAGTATAGTTGAGCATATATTAATGGATTTGTGTGATCATTGGCTAGTTTTGGTGCATTGTGCATTGGTTCAAGTCTTTGGAAGGATGTAGAATGCCAGTTGCGAGTTTTCGGAGCCAGGTGAGTCTTCTTTCTAATCTTGCGAGGGGGAATTTACCCCATAGGTTAGTTAAATTGGTTATGTGCTCCTATTTGTGGGGGCTACGTACGCACGAGGTGACGAGAGTCCGTGCGAAGCTACTATTATGCTATTATCTGGGTAGTTAGGACCTATCAGCA
>MU764375.1:21025-39423 GCA_026770625.1 Nicotiana glauca | reverse complement strand
AAATTTTGCACACAAGTCATATTTGACATTACGGACCTACTCCAACTTCCGAAATTTGATTCCGACCCCGATATAAAAAACTCAACTCCCCGGTCAAACCTTCCAAAACCTTCAACTTTCTATCTTTAGCAAAATGGATTCAAAATGGTCTACAGACCTCCGAATTCACTTCCGATCGCGCCCCCAACTCCAGAATCACTATACGGAGCTATTCACAATCTTGGAATTCCAAACGGAAATTGATAATACCGATATGCACTTCAAACCAAACTTATGAAATTTATTCTAAAATGCTAACTTCCACAATAGGCGCCAAAACGCTCCCGGGTTATCCAAAACCCAATCCGGGCATACGCCCAAGTCCGAAATCATCATACGAACCTGTTGGAACCTTCAGATCCCGATTCCGAGGTCTTTTACTTGAGATTCAAATCTTAGCTCATTCTTTCAACTTTAAGCTTTCGAAATGAGTAGTCTCTTCCCAAATCAACTCTGGACTTCTTAAAATCAAATTCTGACCACGCGTACAAGTCATAATACCTGAAATGAAGCTGCTCATGGCCTCCGACTACTGAACGGAGCGCTAGTGCTCAAAACGATCGTTCGGGTCGTTACAGGATGCATACCAGAACTATCAAAGTCCAAAGAGGAATTAGAATGTTCAATGTGACTATTGAAAGATTAAGGGACATACAAAGGAAGGGTGCTATAAGTTGAGTGGGTACTCGGGAAGGTTTCAAAGGAAAAACAAAGATGAACATGAATGCATGCAATATGTGTGCTGAGAATGCTAATCCAAACATAGGCACTAGGAATGCAGGAAACACTGGACAACTTGATGTATGTAACAAAGAAGAAATGGCTAGAGTATCACAGCTGACTGCAGAACTATATGATCAGATAATGAGGATGCTAAGCCTCAATACCAACCGTAAACAAGCACAGGAGAATGTGGCTATCATGGGAGGAAATACTGCTTACTCATTCCTTGTTGATGTAACAAAGACTCGTTGGATAATAGATACAGGTGCAACCAATCATATGGTTGCAGACCTGAGATTATTAAGTAATATTATAGCATTTGATGCTAAAGACACTAAGAAGGTTAATTTACCAAATAGAGAAATAGCACATTGTCGATGCCCCCTTTTTCAAAAGGCGAATCGAGTTTACGATATTTGGGTGGACAACTCTATTCCTTTTGGTAATTTGGGTTTTGAGATTTAGAAGAGTCGCCACCTAATGATTAAGTGCATTAGGACACTAAGAAAATTAAAAGAAAAGAAGAACCAGAGAATGGGTAAGGGCTTAAAATTATCTCAGGGGGAAGGTGTTAGGCACCCCCCAAGATCTACTAGTATGGTTCCCACCCATGCTACAATTGTGATTTTAAAGCGAATAAATATACAACACAACTTCCATATAATGATAACAAGTAGGAATGTATAAAGGTCAAATAAACAGGCTGAAGTTAGGGAATATGTGGTTTCATATTCGTTTAAAGGAATGTATAAGTGCAGAAAAATAGGGATCAAGTAACAAATATAAATAATCAGACAAAGGAGTAAAATGGGAACAAGTTTAAAAAAAGAAACAGTGTTGAAAACTAGACAATTAAAAGAGCTTGTGCATAATAAGTGAAAGAGTTGAAGAAAACTAAACATCTTGAAAATTGTGGAAAAAGGGAAATGAGCAAGTAAGGAGGGAAGGGGGTCCTAGGATTATAAATAACATGGATCACCCCACACAATTCCCGGTAACCATTTATAAACGTGGTGTTATCGCGTGGTCATCATATCCATATCTACCATTCCCACCCCGTTAAGGTATTAAAGTGTATGATGGTATCGTTACATAATACATGCTATTATCCATTCCAATCCTATCAGTCTCGGAGGCATTGAGATTACTAGCCCTAAAGGAAAGGGGTTGGGGCTTTTCAAAGTTTCAAAAGGATAAAAGTCTAGGCGACAAGCAAAAAAAAACACATAAATAGTTAGGGGGAAGAAATAGCAATTAGGGCTCACACAGACCTCCTCACTTAAAAGAGGAAATATAGAGTCACTTCAAATGCTGATTTGGTCTAAATTAAATTAAAAGCATAGGGTGGGCTGATTCATATCATATTTCTCATATGAGGAGTCCGAATTAGCCTTGTCTGGATGTAGTTTATCAAAATTGACGTAATTAATTACCTAATAGTTTGTCTAAGTGAGACCTATAGGCATGACATCTAATAAAGCGTACTAATTTTAGGAAAAAGGTTGCTGTTTTATAAACAAAAGATCTGCAGATTTTGACGACCTTATGACTGATTTTGGACTCGTAGATGAAATAGACGAAGCTGGTTCAGTTGATTAGTCCTATAGGCATGACTTTTAAGTGTAATTTGTTTTAAATGACTACATAAAAGCAAGAGTCCTATAGGCATGGTATCTAAAGTGAAGTTGATTATTTATTAAACCTATGATTATTTGTCTAACAGCATGTATACGCAAAAGTGCAGAAACCAAAGATCATGATTTCTATATGCAAAACTTATAGACATAATTTCTAAGATGCATAGGTGCAGGACTTATAAACATGATTTATAAAATGCAGAAGTACAGAAAACTTATAGGCATAATTTCTACGATGCAGAAATGCAGAAGTGCAGAAAAGCTTATATTCATGAGTTCTAAAATGCAAAAATGCAGAAGTGCAAAAAACTTATAGGCATGAGTTCTAAAAATGCAGAATGCAGAAATTATAAATAACCTATAGACATGTTTTCTACCCTTTGCATGCATCCATCCCCATCCCTTTTCACTAGACATCCAAATCGTTATTATACATTATTACAGACCCAAATGAATCAGAAAAAAAGTAAAATTACATCAGAAGCTCCAGCTACATCCAAACGGCCTAATTCAAACCCAAAGTCCAACAATATGAGATAAACCAACTTCCAAGATCAAATTTCCAAAAGACTTTCTCATATTTGGGATATGTCAAAGTTCCCAAGAGTCTCAAAGGGCTCTGAGAAGTGCTTACACCCCAAACACATTCCAGAATTAGGATCGTTGTGCAGTGTGAAAATGCCAGCCCTAAGACGTCCAAGTTTAGAGGGAACTGAATGTCCCAAGGAAAGGCTCATAAGAGTGGGTCAGAACTTAAGAGTCTAAGAAAAAGTGTAAGTGCATAGGGGAAATCAGGGAGAGCCATGGCAGGCTGGTGGTCATGCCCAATAATTGGGAATGCTGGCACACCCCTGAACAGCCTGTTAGCCAACTTAGGAGTTAGGATCTATTATGGATCTGGTTAAGGCCTGGGCAGTAATTTGGATATTGCCAGGACAAAGACCTTAACTCAAACATATAGAAGGGAATATGGGTAGGGATTCACAAATAGAAACAAATACAAAGAAAGAACACAATTAGCATAGATCATTAAGCATGAGTAGTAAAGCAAACAAGAGTGCTAGAAAAGTAAAGTAAACACATAGGGATGAGGGAGAAAACTAAATAAAAGACATACCACTTTCAAAGGAAAATAAGTGAGAAAACAGTAGACTTGAGAGAGCCAAGTTGCAAACTAGAGTGATTCTAAAAGATCTCAAGCAAAGAAGAATGTTGATTTCAAAATAGTAGTGCAAGAAAGTATGAAATTGGAAGTATTTTTGTTCGTGTGAATCCCAGTGTCTTTGTAAAGAGGTAATACATGTCTTTATATAGTTTTGAAAACGTACAGTACATAGGCAAAGAGTGCATGAACATGGAAATAACAATCAACTAGTGTCAATTAAGAGAACTGGACTCCTTTAATTAAGGATTCTAGTTCAAATGGTTAGTCAAGGAAAAATAAGGAAAAGAAATCAGTTAAATAAGGCTGATTACGGCAATAAAACCACATAGTGCATAAACAAGGCCAAATACATAGTGGGTAATTTAGGAAATTTGGAATAACAGTGCGTGTGTATATATATATATATATATATATATATATATATATATATATATATATATATATATATATAAGTCATAAGTTCAAAAATCAACCAAGAGGATTTCGGATCCAATTGTAATCACAGGGAATCCAAAGTAACTAAGGAAAGAGTCACGTAATATAGAAATAATATAAAATTGGTACAGAATTATAGAAGGAATACACAAGATCATGTATTTAAGGAAAACATCACAAGCATAGGAGTTTTACGCAAAAAGACCAAGTAAATAGCCAGTAGGGTAAAGGAGGTTCAATCGAAGGAAAATCAGTGACAGTTTATCGGCCTTATTAAGAGGGTTTCAGAGTCAATCACTTAATTGGTAAAAAAAAACCTTTAGAAAGAGAAATTTCTCACTTATATAAGCGCTCAGATCATACAAGAAGAGTCATTAGGTTTTTTAGAAAAAGAGTTTAATACTAAAAGTCTCAGAGTCACAAGCAAAAAGGATCTCAAGTTCAATTGTAGACTCATAGTGAGTCTGAAAGCCTAGGGTCCTAAAGCGGAACCCTAGTCCCCCTTGTCAAAGAAACCCACCCAAAACCTAGGGTTTTCAATAAAGTCAGAGTTGAGAAGACAGGGGCATTGAGAGAGGGTCAGAAGCCTTTTTTCAAAGACTTATAAAAGACAAACATACACAATAGCAAGAACACCGATTCAAAGTCATCTTGGAAAATCTTGGAATTTAAACAAGTTTTAGAAGAAAGAGATAATACAAATTTAAACAAAGTAGGTAGAACATGCTTAGCAGGAACATAAACAGAACTCAGTAAGGTGAACAAAATCAAAGAGCTCAAACTTAAACACACATATAGAAAAGCATGAGAATTAATCGACACGAATTAATCATGCAAGCAAAAAAAATAGAAGAGTCTCATATAATAGAGAAGAGACAAGAGAGAAAACTCACACGTGGTAAAAGAAAACAATTGAGCACAAGACACACATAAAGAAAGAACAGGAAAATCAGAAAGGTATTTAAAGAAACCCTTTTTCAGAAACCCAAAAATCGGATTTGAGCGATTTTAAAAAGGAAATTTGTGGAAGACCTTTGAAAAGTCAAGCAAAGACCAGGCATGTCACAAATGTAAAAGAAATAAGCAAGTACAGAACCTCAGATGGCTTAGAAGAAGAGAAAACCCTAGAATGAGAAAGGTCTTGAGGAAAGACGGATCCTGAGTTGAAGAGACTCATATTGCTCGTACACGCCGAAATAATGGCCGGAGAGGCCATAGATCTACAAACTTGAGATAGATCTAAAAAGATACATTGAAGTAGGGCCTCCAAACTTCGAGTAGCTTAGGTTTAATGGTGAGGGAGAGTGAGCACAGGCCACCTATGGCATGGAATGCCATGGATTCCGGTGGAAACATGGTAGAAACAAGTGGGAAATGATTAGGGTTTCGAGGTGGGCTAGAGAGAGTTTTAGAGATGAAGCGTTCAAAGGTGGCATATCTGGTAGAATGGATTGGGGTTAGATGGATTAGGGAATTTAAAAAGGAAAGAAAGAATATCGGCCGTTGATTAAGATGATCAACAGCCTGAATTTAAAAGGAAGCCGGGTGGGTTTAAAATTGGGTCAGGGGTCGAGTTAAAATTGGAATTGGGTTATTTTGATTTGGAAGAAATTGGGGGTTCAAATTGAGGCCAAAATTGAAATAGAATGGGTTGTGTGTTAAATAGCCAATTTTCCCCCTTTTTTATTTTACAAAAATAGTAATAACAATTTTAAAAGAAAATCAAAAGCACTGGATTAATTAATAATATATAAATATTAATCCAAAATACTGGAAATAATTTTATAATTGTAAAATGCTATAAGTCGTAAAACAAGCTATAATTGCAATTATATGAAATTTATTTTTTAAAAAATACTAAATAAATTTGTAAAAATATATAAAATTTAGCTTAATTATATTTTGGCATAAATATTAGGATAGAAATAAATTATTCACCAAAATGACAATTTTGGGAAAAATTATTGGATTTTGTAATGCTAGAAATAAACAACAAATTGATTTTAAAATCCTAAAAATTAGGGAAAAATATCAAAACTCTTGGGCATGCTGATATATGCATTAACCATGCTATTTTAAAACTATTTTAAGCATAAAAATACATAAGGAAAATAGGGTATCAACAGCTACTCCTCTTTACCCGGGAAGGATGAAAGAGTTGTCGGGTAAAGATATGATGGTCAATTTTGACAGAGTAAAACGATTGAAGAATATTTACCAAGCTCTATTTCTTGAGTTGCCTATATATCCTTGGTCTTATAGGAATCAGGCCATATGTAGTTCAGGATCCGCTGGCAGGCTATGACGATGAAGATTTTCGGGAAAAAAAAGCGGATGCGATGTTCAGGTTGAGAAGGGTGGTCGGAGTCTAGTAGGCTGCGAGAATTTGAGCGGGATCACTCCTGCTGAGACAGTCATTGCTAGCCTATGTGCCTGCAAATGAATGATACCAACATATGTTGTGTGTAAATTTAAACGTAATGCGAGTTCCCATTGGACCATGAATGTTGTCTTTAGATGGGTAGGATGACTTCCTCGGACCATGACGTCCTAGGCCATGAAGTGTATAATAAAGGATTCGCAGGCTATGAAATGATGTTCTCGAGCTATGAGAATGATTCCTCCGAACTATGATGCCTTTTAATAATGATATGCAAAAGATAAAAAATGGGATCCTCAGGCCATGGCATGGCATTCTCGGGCTATGAAAATGGTGCCTCCGAACAATGATGCCTTTGAACAATTCGGCGATCTTTCAGCCCATGAAATGCAGAAGATGGCGATCTTTCATACGATGCAAGACGTAAATGAAAGGGTGGCAGTATTTCAACCGTGCAAGATGGATAAATAGGCGATATTCCAGCCATGCAGGAAAGAATAAAGTGGCGACGTTTCAGCCAGCAGATGTGAATAAAAGTGGTGATATTTCAGCCGATGCAGGATTTAAATAAAGGGGTGGCGGTATTTCAGCTGTGCAAGATGGATAAAGAGGTGATATTTCAGCCATGCAAGAAAGAATAAAGTGGTGACGTTTCAGCCAGCAGATGTAAATAAAAATGGCAATATTTTAGTCATGAAAATGTAAATAAAAGTGGTGATATTTCAGCTGATGCAGGACTTAAATAAAGGTGGCTATATTTCAGCCATGCAGACGTAAATAAAAGTGGCGATATTTCAGTTGATGCATGATTTAGATAAATGTGGTGATATTTCAGCCATGTAGGTGGAGGTAGAGCTTAACCTCAAAAGGCAGAAAGGTAGTCTTATGCAATGCAGAGAAATGCAGATGGAGGTAGAGCTTAACCTTGGAAGGCAGAAATGTAGCCTTATGAAATGCAAAGAAATGCAAGATGGAGGTAGAGCTTAACCTCGGAAGGCAAAAAGGTAGCCTTATGCAATGCAGAAAAATGCAGGATGGAGGTAGAGCTTAACCTCGGAAGGCAGAAAGGTAGCCTTGTGCAATGCAATAAATGCAGATGGAGATAGAGCTTAGTCTCGGTAGGCAGAAAGGTAGCCTTATGCAATGCAGAAAATAAAGGCGAATAGTAATGAAATCTCTTAGATGATAGCTAATAGTTAATTGCTGTATTGTGGCTTTTGGGGATGTCATGTACAGATGGCAATTGTAAATAGGTGATGATTCTGAGAGTCGTATTCCTAAAAATGTATGAGTGTGTAAATGTATCTGATGATTTTATATCTGGGGTGCATGTATCCAAAGAACAATCATGAGTTTTGTAAAGGGGGAAAGGTTAGTTCGTCTTCCCGTGGACTTCGCTCATCCTACTCGGCTCTTGTTTTTATTGGGGTAGCATCGCTAAACAAAGCAATTTTGATAGTAGTCTTGCATGATTTAGTAAAAACAAGTAACGAAAATAATAATTAAAAATAGATTTCTTTAGATGAACCGACGACTGCACGCGATTCAAGACATCGCAACCTCTCTTGCTTCGGAATTTTGAGGGTCCTCCTCAAAATTCTACAACAATTTACTGGGCTTCTGCATCCGACAGCTGCGCCTGATGAATGGCTGAAAATCACTTTGGAATTTTGAGGATTATTCTCAAAATTCTGCCCCAGTTTCCAATATCGGGGAAATGAAAGTTTTATTGAACTGTAAGTGAATCCATATGGTTGCCTACGTATCCCCTCTTAAACGGGAATCAGGTCAAGCATAGTTCAAATCATAAAGAAATCATAAATGGCTACACATAATATCGTTTAACTGTATCTGAATTGATCGGCTTTAGCCAAACTTCTCCGTCCATTTCTGCAAGTATGAGGGCTCCTCCTGTTGGAACAAGGTGAACCATATATGGACCCTGCCAGTTGGGAGAGAATTTCCCCTTGGCTTCATCTTGATGCGGGAATATTTTATTTAACACCAGCTGCTTCGGTGTAAACTTTATCGGCTTGACTCTTTTGTTGAAGACTCTGAACATTCTGTTTTGATACAATTGACCATGGCAAACTACATTCATTCTCTTCCCATCTATAAGAGCTAACTGCTCGTAGCGACTCTTTACCCATTCTGCATCATCGAGTTCTGCTTCCTGTATGATCCTCAGGGAAGGAATTTCTACCTCTGCGAAAATGACTGCCTCTATAACATAAACCAACATATAAGGAATTGCCCCGGTTGATGTGAGAACTATGGCGCGGTACCCCAACAAAGAAAACAATAACTTCTCATGCATTGTTTATGCTTTTCTATCATTTTCCTTAGAATCTACTTGATATTATTATTGGCCGCTTCTACAACTCCAGTCATCTGAGGTCTGTAGGTTGTAGAATTCTTGTGTTTGATCTTGAACGTTTCACACATTGCTCTCATCAGGTCACTGTTAAGATTGGAACCCTTGTCAGTAATGATTGACTCTGGGATACCGAACCGGCAAATGATATGGTCGCGGACAAAGTCTGCCATAACTTTTTTAGCCATTGCCTTGTATGATGCTGCTTCAACCCATTTGGTGAAATAATCAACTGCCACTAGAATGAAACTATGCCCATTTAACTCGGTATGCTCGACAGGTCCGATAACATCCATTCCCGGCGAATGGCCATGGCGAGCTTGTTGCATTAAGCTCATTTAGAAGCACCTTTATCATGTTTGGATGTATCTGACAGTGGTGGCATTTTTGGACATACTGGATCCAGTCCGTTTCCATAGTTATCCAAAAATAACCAGCTCGGAGTATTTTCATGGCTATGATAAAACCGTTCATATGTGGGCCGCAGGTTCCTGTATGAATTTCTTCCAATAGCCCGGATGCTTCCTTTGCATCGACACACCTTAACAATCCCAAATTGGGAGTTCTCCTGTATAGGATTCATCTGCTGTGAAAGAAATTATTGGATAACCTTCAAAGTGTGCTCTTCTGAGTAGCATTTGCAAGCTCTGGATATTCTCTTATTGCCAAATATTCCTTGCCATCGTGAAACTATGGTTTCCTATATGCTTCTTCCTCGACATGAGAACAGTAAGCTTGGCTAATCATAAATCTTTACCGGGATAGGATCAATGAAATTCTTATATAAATGCTGAATCATAGAGGATATGTAGCCAATGCATCGGCAAACTCATTCTGAACTCTGCGGACACGCTAAAACTCTGTCTTTATGAATCTCTTCCTCAACTCCTGTACATGATGCAGATAAGGGAGTATCTTGGAATTCTTGGTTGCCCAATCTTCTTGAACCTGATGTATAAGCTGGTCTGAATCTCCTATTACTAGCAACTCATGAACGTTCATGTCAGTGTCAAAGTTGAGCCCTAAAATATAGTCTTCGTATTCGGCCATATTATTAGTGCCTGGGAACCTGAACTTGGCGCACACCGAAAAATGCTGACCGGTTTATGATACTAGTACTGCTCCTATGCCAACTCCTTTAAAGTTTTCTGCTCCACCAAAAAGCATTCTCCAACCGTCATAGGATTCTGCAATGTCTTCTCTTATGAAAGATACCTCTTCGTCAGGAAAATACATCTTTGGAGGCTTTCATTCCCCATCTATGGGATTTTCAGCAAGATGATCTACCAGTGCTTATCCTTTGATTGCCTTTTGAGTCACGTAAATAATATGGAATTCACTCAACAGTATTTTCCACTTGGCTAGCTTGCAGTAGGAATGGGCTTCTGAATGATGTACTACAGCAGATCCATCCTCGATATGAGATAAGTAGTATAGGCACAGAAATAATGCCTCAACTTCTGAGTTACCCAAGTCAGAGCACAACATGTGCGCTCTACTAAAGAATAACGGGCCTCGTATGGGGTGAACTTCTTACTGAGATAGTAGATGGCATGTTCCTTTCTCCCCGTTTCGTCATGTTATCCTAGAATACAACTGAATGCTCCATCCAATACCGCAAGGTAGAGTAATAGAGGACTACCTGGTTCAGGCGAAACCAAAACTGGCGGTGTTGACAGGTATTCCTTGATTCTATTAAAGGTTTTCTAACAGTCATCAGTCCATTTGGTAGCGGCGTCTTTCTTCAACATCTTAAAGATTGGCTCACAAATGACAGTGGACTGAGCTATGAACCAGCTAATGTAGTTGATTCTCCCTAGGACACTCATCATGTCCTTCTTATTCTTTGGCGGTGGCAATTCTTGAAAGGCCTTAACCTTTGATGGATCCAACTCTATTCCTCGGTGACTTATGATGAACTCAAGTACTTTTCCGATCGGAACCCCGAATGCACACTTGGCGGGATTCAGCTTCAGATTATACCTTCTCAGTCTATTGAAGAACTTCCTCAGATCTTTCATATGGTCAGTGGCTTTCTTGGATTTGATGTTGACGTCGTCTACATACACCTCGATCTTTTTGTGTATCATGTCATAGACGATAGTACTCATGGCCCTCATGTAGGTGGCCCCAACATTCTTTAACCCAAATGGCATCATCTTGTAACAATATATCCCCCACGGCGTAATGAAAGTCGTTTTCTCTGCATCTTCCTCATCCATCCATATCGGATGATACCCAGCGAAACAATCGATGCTTGGTGCAATTTTCAATTAAAATGTGTATGTTTGGTAGGGGGAAGTCATCTTTTGGACTAGCCCGGCTAAGATCCCCATAGTCAACACAGAATCTAACCTTCCTGTCCTTCTTTGGTACTAGGACGATATTGGCTAACCATGTTGGATACTCTACTACCCTGAGAACCTTGGCTTTGACTTGCTTGGTGACTTTTTCCTTAATTTTCAAACTCATATTAGGTTTGTACTTCCTGAGCTTCTAATTTATCGGGGGACATGTCAGATCGGTTGGCAGTTTGTGAGCTATAATAGATATACTGAGACCAGTAATGTCATCATATGACCAGGCTAATATGTCCTCACATTCCCTTAGAAATTTCGTGTACTCTTTCTTTTTGATAGTGATAGATGAACACTGATGCGTGTTTCTTTGACATTTATTATATCTCCCAAGTTAACAACCTCAGTCTCGTCCAGGTTGGATATAGGTCTATTCTCAAAATCCTCAAAATCTTTAACAACATCTTCTAGTATATCATCCTCTTCTAAGTCTATATCTGTTTGTGGCATTGTCTCGTTGCAGGTCACAATCATCGGTTCATCAAGTTAAGTAATAACAATACTATATAAATAAATAAAGTAAACAATAAAAGGTAATAAGAGTAAGATTTATAAGAAACTGAAATGCTTTGACAAATTTCATAATTGTTTTGAACATTGGAGCTCTTATTTCAAAATGAAAATGCGGAAAGAAAGTCAATTAGCACAAAATAAAGATGATGCATGGTGCTTTGTTCAGCCTTGCTAGCCTGAAGCTTTTCGGGCCCTAGTGGTTCTGATGGACCAATTGTTTCAGGTGTGCTTTTTGGCTCACAGCTTGTATGGAAGGGCCTTCCTTCCCTTCCTACTCGAAAATGACACAACAGTCCATATTATCATCCTCTAAAAACAAAATCCTTACTACCGCCAGTTCTTCCTCTTCTTTCAACCCATATATGACATCGACTTGCTAGAAAGTCTACTTCAGGCGAGGTATCAAATGCTCTAGCAGGTAGTAGAGATTGCGCCACGGTGGCAACCAGTGGTTCAACTCCTCCCAAGTGTATTCATATCCCAAACCAAAATTTGTACCATGTTTCTTCCGCTTGATAGGTTTGGTGATTCCGTGGATGTTCTTGTGGAGTCCCTCTCCAGGTTTGTATCCATACCAATTCAGTATACTTTCAATTTTGTTATCCCACCATTTATCCTTTTCCAGGGCGTTGCCTCGCTCAATGTGATAGTAGGTTTCTCTACCTATCTTCCTTCTTCCTCCGATTGTCGGGATGGCCTGGCAACAGTATATGGGATTGCGACCGTTGCCATGAATAATCACCTCTTGGTTATTCCACTCAAACTTTAATGCCTGGTGTACGGTTTATTCTACAGCTCCAGCGACATGGATCCAGGGCCATCCCAGTAGCAAGTTGTAAGATGTCGGGATATCTATCACTTGAAAGTTAACGTCAAAGCAGGTCGGTCCCATTTGAATACACAAAATAATTTCCCAATAATGGACCTTTGGGATCCATTGAAAGCTTTGACATTGATGGCTCCATACTTGATCTCATGCAGGCTCTTCCTCAATGTTCCGAGAGTTACCAATGAAAGAATATTGAAGCTGAACCCTTCGTCAATCAAAATCCCGGTGATGAAATAATCCTCGCACTGTGCCGTGATGTGAAATGCTTGGTTGTGGCTTATCCCTTCCAGTGGCAGCTCATCCTCGTGGAAAGTGATTTTTTGACTTTCCAATACTTGCCCTACCATATTTGTCATTTCTCCTCCAGTTGTTGCTGGGTACATATGCCTCACTCAATATCTTTAACAAGGCATTCTTATGTGCATCGGAGCTTTGCAGCAGAGCTAGGATGGAGATTTGTGTCAGTGTTTTATTTAGTTGATAAATGACTGAGTACTCCTTTGATTGTATCTTCCTTCGGAGATCATCGACCCCAGTTTCAATAGGCCGTCTAGAGGCCTGCTTACTTGATTCAGCTAAATGTTCTGGAGTATAACCCTGCCGGTTCTTGTCATACTATGCGCCATAACTGCTTCTCCGATTTTGTCTTTTCCTTTTCTCCTTGCCTCGGTTGTGTAATTCCAGGGTATGGTCTTTGTATGGAATGGCACTATGGCTAACATTGCCACTGGGATGGGTATCCTTTCTTTGGGAGGTAACACAACAACTTGAAATGGTGCAGGGGCCTTTGGGGACCCAAACTCGACCTTAATTGGTCATGGCGTCTTTGCAGAAGATGGTGTTTCAAGATCAAGTGGTATGGACATGTTCATTTCAGCGTCTTCAGAAGGCTGGATCTGGACTACGATTGGATGAAGTGTGACTGTTGGTTTCTTCGGCTCGTCACCTTCAACGATCAATCAAATCAATCCTCCGAGTCCCTATCATCTTCAATCTCGATCATGTGAATTCCTCTGCCTTTATGGTCAGGCAGGGGGTTGTTGTGAACATTAGGTGCAGGCTCCTTTGCCACGATGAACTTGTTGTCAATCAAAGCCTGAATCTTATCCTTTCAGAGAGCGGCACTCATCAATGGTATGCCCCTTCATGCTAGACTGGTATGCACAGGTTTTGTTTGGGTTGATCCATTGGGAAGGATTTTCTAGAGTTATAGCATGGATTAGGGTGACGTAACTAGCAGTTTTAATCCTTTCATACAGCTAGTCGATTGGTTCGGCAATGGCAGTGTATTGTTTGGGAGGTTTATGGTCGAAGTTTGGTCGAGGTCTAGGGAAATTTTGGCGGGGTGATTGATAATGGGCTTGTTGGGTATTGTCGGCTTGGTAGACGTGTGTGGGTTTGGAGTATTTGGGTGAAGTAGGCTGATATGCGGGAGGTAGAGATGATTGGTAAGTAGGCGGTGGAGCTTGCTAAGAGGGAAAATGTGCTTGGTAATTTGAGGTAGGTTGATATGTAGGAGGGGGTATTGGGTAGGTTTGGTATTGGGGATTTTGTTCTCTGTGCAACCATCATGGCACCCACATCCCTTTTCTTGGATGTGCCACCAGACTGTAGAGCCTTGTTGGTAGCCTGTAATGCTTCAAAGTTAGTAACTATACAACTTTTTATACCTTCCTCGATCCTCTCCCCTCGCTTGATGATATGGGAAAATTTCCTACCTTCGATCAACATCAACCTTTTGTAGCATTGTGGGTCTTGGGCCTGGATGAAAAACCTGTTCATTTGTTCCTCTTCTAAAGCCAGCCTGACCTTAGCGGCTTTTGATCTCCAACGAGTAGCATACTCGTGAAATGTCTCCATGGTTTTCTTTTTCAAGTTCTGGATGTCGTGTTGAATCTGAACCTGTCTATGAAATTGGATGCCACACTTATCCTGTTCGACCACTTCTTCGGGTCTTGGCTAATGTACCAAGATAGCGCATCCCCTTTCATACTCCTCGTAAAAAGCTTCATGTGAACATTTTCATCTTTTCCTACTCTGACAAATTTGTTGCAATACGTCCTTAAATGAACTATGGGATCCCCATGTGCCATCGAACATCTCGAACTTGTGAGGTTTGTACCCCTCGGGTAGTTTGACATCTGGTTGAATGCAAAGGTCATCGTAATTCAGTCCCTTGATCCCTTTGCTTCCTTCAACACCCTGGACTCGGCTAGTCAGCTTCTTTAGTTCTACGGCCAGATTCTTGATAAGAGAGTCTTTGTCATAACACTCGGGCGTGCTAGAGGCGGGCTGAATAGGGTGTGGTATGGTTTCCACATAGATTGGGGTGTTGTGGTGATGATTATTTGCGGGGTTTAGTAGTTTAGGGATGGGCAGTGGGGTGTTGCTTGAAGTGTGGCATGTGTTGCAGGGGTGATTGGCAGTAGGTTGGTTCTGTGGTTTCGGGATGTTTTGAGGAGGTATGGGATTTTGAGTGTTGGAGAAGTTGACATCTGGGGTAGTAAGGGAAAACGACAAACTTGCCAAATTCCGAACTTGGTCCAGTTCTTCCTGAAATTTCAATAACATCTGTTCGAGCTCTCCTTTATTCCTGAATACCCTGAGAAGTCTCTACCCTTTCAACCGAACTCTCCTTTCTTATGTTGCTCAAATCTTCCATTTTTCCCTTGTTCTTATTTCTAATAGGACTCGGAGGAGGAGGAGGTGGAGGGCCCTTAGATCTTGTGGAATATGATGACGATGCCAGAGTGCACGAAGTAACCTTTGGGGAAGGGGAATAAAACAAAAAGTAAAAACAGAAAGGTAACAAATTAGTGTGGATCATGAGGAGAAAATATCGCAATATTTAAACATATAGTGCAAGAATATAAATTGTGTCCTAATTTGGAAGCCTCGTTGTGCCCGATGTAGGCCTAGCAACAAGTTGATTTGTAGAACTTATAATGCTAAATGCCTCATTTTATTGATAAAAATAAGACGAATCCCAAAATGTCACTAAAAATTGCGAAAAAAATAAAAATGTCATTAATTGCCATTGGCCTTATTACATTTAAAGCAAAGAAAAGACTCATAACTACTTTGTCCTAGAAGGACCTTCCCCAGACTCGGCATCTTTAGTTCCATAAAATAGCTTCACCAGCTCACGCAGTTCCAGCATCAAGTAGGTTCTTGCCAAGTTTCCTCCTTCGTTTCCCTCAACGTCCTGGCAGTTTTCAATCCTCTGGATGAACTTCCTTTCTAGCTCCACTAAACCCTGCTCCAGATACCCCAGTCGCTTGTTGGCGCTGACAGCCATATCTTTCCATTCTTCAATCAGCTTTTGACGGGTTTCTTGAATTTACTTTTGCTCACTCTCGCATTCCCGAATCCTCTTGCACAATTGGTTGTACTTAACATATACTTCTGTCTTTTCGTCCATGAACCTGTGACCTCGAACAAACCTGGGATATCCTAACCCACCATGATCGTCTTCTAACCAACTTGGATAATATAGAGTATAACCAGCATGATACCTGTCTGGTTCTTTGGAATACTTTCCCAGGATGATTTTCCAATGCCACATGTGTTGAGCTTGACACTTGTATAGACTATTGTCGTCTTGAAAGTCGGCCATGAAGTGACTCATTTTGTCGACCCTTGGTATAACCTACCTTCTTCCTGCTTGTCTTATGACTCAGATAGGGACGTAGGATAAGTTCCTTTCAGACCAATGAGTATAAGGAATGGCGCATCCCGAGATCAGACAATGAACTCTTCAATAGGGAAACATTCAAACATCCACTGCACTTGGTCCTCTTTCAGATTCTCAAACAACTCTACCCACCCTTTAGCATCTTCTGGTTGAGCAAACATGTTAGGCATATAATTCATTCATCTTGGCTAATGGAAAGCGATATGATCATCCCATTCTCTACATAGAATCTCTTGCCAATATTCACCGCTTTGGAGGTGCTCCATGAGCCACATTTAGAGCAGTAAGTTACAACCCTCAAAGTGTTTGGCCCCTCGTCGACAATTTTCTAGGGCTCGGTATATCTCCGCATTAATCATAGGTACTATGCTAAAAGGCTGCCCGCCAATTCCTTCCATCAAAGTCTTGGTGACCATGGCCAGTTTGGTATGGATCCTAGCCTTCTTCATAGGAAACACTATCATCCCCAACAAGTAGAACATAAAGACGAAGACTCTTCTGTGGATGTGCCCCAATGACTTGAGGGAAAATTCACGTGGGTAAGTGCGATAAAACTTGCTATGGCTGTATCTCTCGTACAGATAGTCGAAAGGAATGTTAGAATCCTTCAACCAGGTAAGGTCTGTGTTCTTCTTTAGTCACATAATTTTGAGAAAACCCCTACCCTTGTGATTTTGTGGCATAAGCAAACCCGGAGTATCCCATGGAATACCAGCTAATCCTCCTATTTCCTTGAGCAAAGGTGTCATTTCAAGGTCCCCAAAGCGGAACACAGATCTGTCGGCATCCCAGAATAAAGTTGCTTCCCCTATGATTCTGTTATCGAGTCAGATTTCCAAAAGAGAAGGCAAATTCCCCGAATATTTGCAGATGAGGGTCTGATCACTGGAGTGAAAGTCATCCCACCACCTTAGCAACCTTGGGTGGATGTTGGTTACCATGCTGAATCTGGAGACTTCGTGCCTCATTTTCTGCAAAACAAAGTGTTAGACCCTTACCGCCGTTGGACTCGACTATTTAAACCAATAATTATCATAAAAGAATTTAGTTATCCAAATAAATACATAGAACATGGTGGTGTCCGTTTGGGTTTCAAGGAAACTCGGTGGACTTTGGACAAGGCTAACTTAAAGAGTCGTTTTGCGGACAACATAACAAACTCGGCTAGGTTTAACAGTAATGCATGCACAGTTTAAACAGAGTAAGGTTTCTATGGGTTATTAGGCTGGTACCCTTGAGTGGACAACTCAAGAGGGAAAGGTACGGAACCGTCGATTGCACCGCTGATTGACTGGTTTTACCGCAAATACGCCTTTGCCAAATTTAGGGTATGATAATATCGGAAGAGCACAACCACTCATTATAAGCATTGCTATGGTATTTTGTGTGCCATGAAAGGAATATGATATTGAAGATGCAATTACAAGAATGAAACAAGTTGTCATGTATTTGCACATTCATAAAGTAATGATTATAATAATTGCTCATAATTACAACAGTATTGAAGAAAAGCAGTAAAGGAAATCGTTAAAAGAAAATAAATGAAGAGCCAAGTAAGTTTCATAGAAGAAGCGATAAAGACATTAAGTAAAGGCAATAAAAAAACAATAAAGTCACAAATAGCGTGAAATGGTAAAAGCCTAAAAGAAAATCCCCAGCAGAGTCGACATGCTGTTGATGCCCCCTTTTTCTAAAGGCAAAATCGGGTTTACGACATCTGGGCGGACTACTCTATTCCTTTTGGGAATCTTGTTATGAGGTTTAGAAGAGTCACCACCTAATGATTAAGTGCATTAGAACACTAAGAAAATTAAAAGAAAAGAAGAACCAGAGAATGGGTAAGGGCTAGAAATTATGTAAGGGAGGAAGGTGTTAGGCACCCCCCAAGATCCACTAGTGAGGTTCCCGGCCATGCTTCAACTGTGACTTTAAAACGAATAAACATAGAAGACAACTTCCACAAAACGATTACAAGTAGGAATGTATAAAGTTCAAATAAATATGCTGAAGTTAGGGAATGGGTGATTTCATAGTCGTTTAAAAGAATGTATAAGTGCAGAAAAATGGGGATCAAGCAACAAATGTAAATAATCAGATAAAGAAGTAAAATGGGTGGAAGTTTAAACAAAGAAATATTGCTGAAAAACAGACAATTAAAAGAGTTTGTGCATAACAAGTGAAAGAGTTGAAGAAAACTAAACATCTTAAAAATTGTGGAAAAAGGGATATGAGCAAGTAAGGAGGGAAGAGAG
>MU764375.1:4211-20612 GCA_026770625.1 Nicotiana glauca | reverse complement strand
CCCCCCCCCCCCCGGTTAAGGTATTAAAGCGCGGGATAGTATCGTTACATAATGCATGCTATTACCCGTCCCAATCCTATCAGTCTTGGAGGCATTGAGACTAATAGTCCTAAAGGAAGGGGGTTGGGGCTTTTTCGAGTTTCAAAAGGATAAAAGTCTAGGTGACAAGCAAAAAAAAGCACATAAACAGTTAGTGGGAAACAAATAGCAATTAGGGCTCACACAGGCCTCCTCACTTAAAAGAGCAGATATAGCATGACTTCAAGTACTGGTTTGGTCTAAATTAAATTAACAGTATAGGCTGGGCTGATTCATATCATATTTTTCAGATGAGGAGTCTGAATTAGCCTTGTCTGGATGTAGTTTATCAAAATTGATGTAATTAATTACCTAATAGTTTGCCTAAGTGAGACCTATAGGCATGACATCTATTAGAGCATACTGATTTTAGTGAAAAGGTTGTTGGTTTTATAAACAAAAGATCTGCAGATTTTGACGACCTTATGACTGATTTTAGACTCTTAGATGAAATAGACGAAGCTGGTTCAGTTGATTATTCCTATAGGCATGATTTCTAAGCATAATTGATTTTAACGATTACATAAATGTAAGAGTCCTATAGGCATGATATCTAGAGTGAAGTTGATTATTTATTAAAATTATGATTGTTTGCCTAACAGCATGTATACGCAGAAGTGCAGAAACCTAAGATCATAATTTCTATATAAAGAACTTATAGGCATAATTTCTAAGACGCAGAAATGCAGGACTTATAGACATGATTTCTAAATGTAGAAGTACAAAAAACTTATAGGCATAATTTCTATGATACAGAAATGCAGAAGTGCGGAAAAGCTTATAGGCATGAGTTCTAAAATGCAGAAATGTAGAAGTGCAGAAATCATATAGGCATGAGTTCTAAAAATGCAGAATGCAGAAATTATAAATAACCTATAGGCAAGTTTTCTACCTTTTGCATGCATTCATCCCTATCCCATTTCACTAGCCATCCCCAATCATTATTACAATTTATTACAGTCCCTAATGAATCAGAAAAAAGTAAAATTACATCAGAAGCTCCCGCTACATCCAAACAGCCTAATTTAGACCTAAAGTCCAACAATATGAGATAAACCTACTTCCACGATCAGATTTCCAAAAGCCTTTCTCATATTTTGGATGTGTCAAAGTTCCCAAGAGTCTCAAAGGGATCCGGGTAGTGCTTACACCCCAAACACATTGCAGAATTAGGATCATAGTCTAGTGTGGAAATGTCAGCCCTCAGATGTCCAAGTTTAGAGGGAACTTAAGGTCCCAAAGAGAGGGGCAGAACTTAAGAGTCTAACAAAAAGTGTAAGTGTGTAGTGTAAATCAGGGAGAGCCATAGAGGTTGGTGGTCATGCTCAGCAATTAGGAATGCTGGCACACCCCTGACCAACATGTTAGCCAACTTAACAGTTAGGATCCATTATGGATCAGGTTATGGCCTGGGAAGTAATTTGGATATTATCAGGACAAAGACCTTAACTCAAACATTTAGAAGGGAATAAGGTAGGGATTAACAAATAGAAACATATACAAGGAAAGAGCACAATTAGCATAGATCATTGAACATGAGCAGTAAAGCAAACAAGAGTGCTGGAAAAGTAAAGTAAACACATAGGAATGAGGCAAAAAACTAAATAAAAGACATATCAGTTTCAAAAGAAAACCAGTAGTCTTGAGAGAGCCAAGTTGCAAACAGAGTGATTCCAAAAGATCTCAAGCAAAGCACACTGTTGATTTCAAAACAGTAGTGCAAGAAAGTATGCAATTGGAAGTGTTTTTGTTTGTGTGAATCCCAATGTCTTTGTAAAGAAGGAAGATTGGTCTTTATATAGTTTTGAAAACGAGCAGTGCATAGGCAAGGAGTGCGCGAACATGAAAATAACAGTCAATTAGTGTCACTTAAGACAACTGGACTCCTTTAATTAAGGAGTCTAGTTCAAACAGTTGATCAAGGCAGAATAAGGAAAAGAAATCAGTTTAATAAGGCTGATTAGGGCAAAGAAACCACAGAGTGCATAAACAAGGCCAAATGCATAGTGGGTAATTAAGGAAAGTTGGAATAACAGTGTATTTATATATTAAAAAAACAGGCAATCAGTTGGAAAACCAACCAAGAGGATTCCAGATCCAACTGTAATCACAAGGAATCCAAAGTAACTAAAGAGACATAAATATAGAAATAATTTAGAATTGGTACAGAATTACAGAAGGAATACACATGATCATGTATTTAAGGAAAGCATCACAAACATGGGATTTTTACACAAAAAGACCAACTAAACCGCCAGTAGGGTAAAGGAGGTTCAATCGAAGGAAAATTAGTGACAATTTATCAGCCTTATTAAGGGGGCTTCAGAGTCAATCACTTAATTAATAAAAAAACCTTTTGAAAGGGAAATTTCTCACATATATAAGCGCACAGATCAAACAAAAAGAGTCGTTACGTTATTCAGAATAAGAGTTTAACACTAAAAGTCTTAGAGTCACAAGCAAAAAGGATCTCAAGTTCAATTGCAGACTCACAGTGAGTCTAAAAGCCTAGTGTACTAAAGCGGAACCCTAGTCCTCTTGTCAAACAAACCCTCCCAAAACCTAGGGTTTCGAATAGAGTCAGAGGTGACAAGACAAGGGCATTGAGAGAGGCTCAGAAGCCTTTTTTCAAAGACTTATAAAAGACAAACATACACAATAGCAAGAATACCGATTCAAAGTCATGCTTGAGAAAACTTGGAATTCAAACAAGTTTCAAAAGAAAGAGATGATACAAATTTAAACAAAGTAGGTAAAACATGCTTAGCAAGAACATAAATAGAACTTAGTAAGGTGAACAAAATCAAAGAGCTCAAACTTAAAACACACATATAGCAAAGCATGAGGATTAATCGACTTAATTATGCGAGCAAAAAAAATACAAGAGTCTTGCATAATAGAGAAGAGACAAGAGAGAAAACTCACGCGTGGTAAAAGAAAACAATCGAGCACAAGACACACATAAAGAAAGAACGAGAGAATTAGAATGGTATTTGAAAAAACCCTTTTTCAGAAACCCTAAAATCGAATTTGAGCAATTTTAAAAAGAAATTTAGTGAAAACCTTTGAAAAGTAAAGCAAAGACAAAGCATGGCACGGACGTAAAAGAAATAAGCAAGTACAGAACCTCAGATGGCTTAGAAGTAGAGAAAACCCTAGAATGAGAAAGGTCATGAGGAAAGTCGGATCCTGAGTTGAAGAGACTCATATTGCTCGAACACGCCAAAATAATGGCTGGAGAGGCCATAGATCTATAGACCTAAGATAGATCTGAAGATATCCATTGAAGTCGGGCCTCCAAACTTCGAGTAGCTTAGGTTTAACGGTGAGGGAGAGTGAGCACAGGCCACCCATGGCTTGGAATGCCATGGATTCCAGTGGAAACATGGTAGAAACAGGTGGGAGACGATTAGGGTTTCGGGGTGGGCTAGAGAGAGTTTTAGAGATGAAGAATTCAAAGGCAGCGTATCTGATAGAATGGATTAGGGTTAGGTGGGTTAGGGATTTAAAAAAGAAAAGAAAGAATATCGATCGTTGATTAAAATGATCAATGGCCTTGATTTAAAGGGAAGCTGTGTGGGTTTAAAATAGAGTCAGGGGTCGGGTTAAAATTGGAATTTGTTATTTTGATTTGGACGGAATTGGGGGATCAAAGTGAGGCTAAAATTGAAATAGAAATGGGCTGTGTATTAAATAGCCAATTTTGTCCCTTTTTTATTTTACAAAAATAGTAATAATAATTTCAAAAGCACTGAATATATATATATATATATATATATATATATATATATATATATATATATATATTAATCCAAATATACTAGAAATAATTTTATAATTGTAAATGCTATTAATGATAAAAATAGGCTCTAATTCCAATTATATGCAATTTAATTTTTAAAAAATAATAAATAAATTTGAAAAACATACAAAAATCGCCTTAATTATATTTTGGTGTAAATATGAGAATAGAAATAAATTATTCACCAAAATAATAATTATGGGAACAATCATTGGATTTTTTTACTGCTAGAAATAGATAACAAATTGATTTTAAAATCCTAAAAATTAGAAAAAAATATTAAAACTCTTGGGCATGCTTATATATGCATTACCCATGCCATTTTAAAAGCATTTTGAGTTTAAAAATACATAGGGAAAAATTGGGTATCAACACACATGTTACACATATTGGTAACTGTAGAATAACAGGAACATGGGAGGTCAAAAAAGTTCTGTTTATACCAGATTTTCAGTACAATCTCATATCTGTTTCCAAAGTCACAAGAGATCTTAGATCCTTAGTTGCATTGTACCTTGATTTTTATTTATTCCAGGACCTCTTCATTGGGGAGGTGAAGGGGATTGGTAAAGAAAGGAATGGACTTTATTTGAGGGTTTCACAAACAAATAATCCAGCAGGACTAAAATAAAGGGAGAATTCAAGGGGACTAACAACACAAGAGATTAAAGTGGAGGCAGTGGTTTGGCACAAGAGACTGGGACATGCTTCAGGAGGACCTATGAAGCAAGTCCTAGGATACAATTTAGATACTTGTCAAAATATAGTAGATAATGTGAAGTATGTCCACTAGCTAAGCATCACAGATCATTTTTCTCTTTGAGTACTAGTAGATCAAATAAGGTGTTTAAATTGTTCCATTTAGATGTATGGGGCCCTTTTGCTACACAAACTTTTAATGGAAATAAATACTTCCTAACTGTTGTGGATGACTATTCTCGTGTGACATGGATTTTTTTGTTGAAGCTAAAATTAGATGTCATCATAGTTTTAAGGAACTTCATTAAAATGGTTGGAACACAATTTAATGTTGTGATTAAAAAAATTAGATTAGATAAGGGGAGTTTATTAACTCAGGAGTACAGGAACTATGTGGAATAGTGGGAATTACATACCAGAAGACGTGCATACACACCCCAATAAAATCGAGTGGCAGAAAGGAAGCACAAACATTTACTTGAAGTTGCTAGAACAAAAAAGTTTCAGGGGTGCATTCCTCTAAGTTTTGGAGTCATTGCGTATTACCTACTGCTTATGTGATAAACAGACTAACATTTATAGTCCTACAAGGGAAATCACCTCATGAGGTTCTTTAACAAGAGACCTTCTATCACTCACCTAAGAACTATGGGATGTCTACGTTATACTACTACATTGCCAAAAGAAGATAAATTTGAAAGCAAGAAAATAACATCAGTGTTTATGGGATATTCATATGTAACAGACGGATACATTCTATATTATATGTCAAAACATGTATTCCTTACCAACATGGATGTTACGTTCA
This sequence comes from Nicotiana glauca, assembly GCA_026770625.1. NCBI lineage: Eukaryota > Viridiplantae > Streptophyta > Magnoliopsida > Solanales > Solanaceae > Nicotiana > Nicotiana glauca. The sequence continues at coordinate 15,225 of MU764375.1, read as the reverse complement.
TGGAAAATGTATTCCCATTTCAATTGCAGTCCGCAGACACAAGTCAAATAGTAGATCCTTTTTCTCAAATATGTGTCACGATACAAAACTACCATGCACTTATTGTAGAACTAGACAAGCCGACCCTTTTACCGAAATAACCTGATATTTCAATTTAAAGATTACTTCGAGCTATTTAGTTAATAAAACTTCCTATGATAAATCAGAATAATAAAGTGCGGAAAGAAAAAACACAACATTGGGGTGTCATTAGTCGTGAGCATCTATTAAGAACTGTCCAATAATACTAAGACTTATACAGTTTGGAATACGGCTAATAATATCTATAGGATGATGGGAGAGAGAAAAGCAGGGTTGCTATTGCCATGCAGCTACCTTGCTAACTCCAACAGAATCCGCGACGGATGAAATTAACACTCACTAGCCCATACAGCAACCCCTGCATTTGTACACAAGGTGCAGGGAGTAATGTGAGTACGCCAACTCAATAAGTAATAAAAGTAAATAAAGACTGAGCAGTAGTGTTGAGCAATAAAACATGTATAGTTCATATCATGAAATATCTGTAGAATATAGCAGACTTTTAAAATTACGGTGTGAATAAACTCGGCTCATTTAAATCAAGATTCAGTAAAATTGTTTACAAAATCTTTCAATAGTTTCAGACAAAGTGATGAAACAGTGAGTAAAAACGATGAAAACATAAACAGCCCCTCGGGCAGAACATCACTCGTGAACAGCCCCTTAGGCGAACATGAATCATAAACAGCCCCTCTAGAAAACCTCACAGTCACTCATATACAGCCCCTCGTGAATACCTCACAATCACTCCTAAACAGCCCCTCGGGCACATCATGAACCAAGAACAACACCTCAGGCTAAACATCATATCACTTACTCAGGGTGGCTGTGCTCACTAGGGGTGTGCAGAGTGCGGAGGGTTTATTACAGCCCAAGCGCTATAACAAGCCATCCCATGGCATAAATCAATAAAGCCCTCGGCCTCACAAAATCAAGAATCAGTAACCACATATTGTGGCACGCAGCCTGATCCCATAATATCCTCATAAGAATAGGCCCTCGGCCTCACTTAGTCATAAACCTCTCAAGCCACTCGGGCAATCAGTTAAAATCGGGGTGCTCAACCCAAAATAATATTTTATATGCATCAAAAGAGTGTAATAAAGAATGAGTTATGAAACCAATAAACATAGCATGACTGAGTATAGATTTTCAATCAAAATAGTGAGAGGATAATAAGAAAAGGCCCCAAAGGGTCCCAACAGCTTTGGCATGAGGCCCAATTTATAGAAATGCTTTCTAAAACACATAAGTATGATATAGTTGTCAAATACGCAACTTAATAGTCACTACGAAACGGACCAAGTCATAATCCCCAAGGGTGCACGCCCGCACGCTCGTCACCTAGCATGTGCGTCACCTCAAAGCAGTAAAACGATGTGAATTTCGGGGTTTTGCACCCTCTGGTCCAGATTTAGAATCATTACTTCCCTCAAATCGATCAAATTCCTACTACGTGATGCCTTTGCCTCTAGAATCGACCTCCAAATGCTCCGAATCTATTCAATTCAGTATATTATCATCATTTACGCCAACTGAATGAATTCCACATGAAAAACTATCAAATAGACCAAAAATCCCAAATTTAGTTCAAACTTGGCCCCCGGGCCCACATCTCGAAATCCGACAAAATTCATAAAACTAGAAAGCCCATTCACTCATGAGTCCATACATACAAAATTTATCAAAGTCCAAACTCATTTGGTCCCTCAAATCCTCAAAATCCACTCTCCAATTTTCAAGCCCTAAATTCTCAAATTTCTAGCTCAACTTCTCAATTAGATGATAAATAAAACCGTAGATTCATGAAATTTAAACCACTATAGAATAGCATCACTTACCCCAACGTTCCTTTCTTCAAATCCCTCAAAAAGTTGCCCCTCCCTAGTTCCTCAAACCCAAAATCAAAAATGGAGAACAAAACCTTGAGCTAGGATTTACTCCCTAGCAAAACTGCACATGTGGTCATATTCCTGCTTCTGTGGCACCGCGCTTGCGGAATTTCCATCGTAGGTGTGGAACCCACTTAATGAACCATTTTCGCATCTGTGGTCTACCCAATGCGCCTATGGTGCGCATCTATGACTCATTTTCCGCTTATGTAGAAAAGACCAAACTCCAAAGCCTCCGCATCTGCGGCTCCCAATTCGCATATGCGGCCTCACACTTGTATCTCCCCTTTCGGAGGTGCGGAAAGACTAGTAGAAATCACACCAAAAGCCCTCAAACACCAAAAAACAATCTGTCAACCATCTGAAACACACTCGAGTCCCTCGGGACCTCAACCAGTAGTAACAACAAGTCACATACCAACACACGAACTTAGTCGAACCTTCAGAACACTCAAAACACCAAATTACACTTGGATTCTATCCTAAGAACTTCTAAATTTCCATATTCCACAAACGGTGCCGAAACCCGCCAAATCACGTCCGAATGACCTCAAATTTTGAACACGAGTCAAAAATGACACCACGAACTTATTTCATCTTCCGAAATTCCATTCCGAACCCGATATCAGATTTTTCACTGCCGACCAAAATTGCCAAATTTTCACTTTCACCAATTCAAGCCTAATTCTACCACGGACCTCTAAATAACAATTCGGATGCGCTCCTAAGTCAAAAATCAGCCAACAAATCTAACAGAACCATCAAAAATCCAATCCGAGATCGAATACTAAAAGGTCAAAACTTAGTCAAACCTTTCAAATTTAAAGCTTCAAGCTGAGAATCATTCTTCCATATCTTTTATGATTAACCTGAAAGCCAAAATTGACAATTTACATAAGTCATATTACATCATACGGGGCTAGTCATACCCGAGAACTGGCGAGCGAAATGTAAATGCTCAAAATAACTGGTTGGGTTGTTACATCCTCCCCCACTTAAATATATGCTCATCCTCAAACGTGCCCAGAGTTGTTCCAAAAGGCCTCAAATCATTGTATAATCCTACTATGCACATACCGAGGGTGATCGCACATACCGAGGGTGATCCCACATCTCCCTATCCTATATAGGTCTGATAATACAACATGATCGAAATTTCTTAATCCAACCTAGCCCATAAGCATTTGAATCAAATTTACACATCTAAAATTTTCTATAAGATTAGAATTCTAGAATCCACACACTAAATAACTCCGAACAAGCTAAATCATGACCCAAGATGTAGTCATATGATATACCACTTAATTCAAACACTCAAAGTAACATAATCATAGTGGTTGCTCAATACAACCCAATACCGGTAATAAACCTCTTATCAAATAAAGCCTCGTTCTACCACTTTCATATATTGCCAAATGATGAGAGAAACATGCAGAAACTCAACCATTCATCAAATCAACGAGGCATAGGGCTGCCTCTTCTCCAACAAAAACTATAGCAGATATAAAAGTCGACTTCCAATATTATCCTTCCAACCATGTTGTAACTGATTCTGATAGTATTCATTCTAGGTCCAATGATCTCATCTCATCTAACACGACCACTCTGATGACGCAACACATCAATATGATCCAAATCCATAACATATGCAATTCGTGCACACAATAGCAACATTCCAAATGTACTCAATCATGAAAATGACTCAAACGAGAAAATCATCCTGTAAGCTTACCAAGTACCACCACAATGTAGTGCTAATAAACAATCACACACCGTAGAACCAAAACATATGAATCCAACACAGAGGATCATATCACAACATAACTTTGCTATAATACGTGATCCCCTCCAAACACTAGTCCGCATGGAATACTTCAAACCACCTTGCTCAGAATCAATAACCATTCGAAATTTGATATCAAGAACCCAAAGTGCACTATCATAACCACGGAGAAACAAATGACATAACACCATACTAAACTCAAAATAATATAACCAATATGCCATCCACCAAGCAATACCCAATACTCTTCCCGCTCAAATTCCTCTATAAGACCCCAATAGAATCGCACCACTTGTGCATATAACCAACGAGCCAAAACTCCTCGTAACACAGAAGGGTAACTCATAGAACATGAATAATATCAATAATAATCGAATGGCATATACCTCAACAATAGCAATTTAGAGTCAACAAATTCGACCCAATGCAGAACATACATCCATAGTGTGCCTACCAATTAACTCTAAATTAACTTTGGTCACCCACAACAGTCAAATACCTTCTGAATGTCTAAAATTACTGATTTACAACACATTCTAACCTCTAGGTAACCTTTTTTATAGTCCACGGCCATGAAACAATCTACTCACGAGAACTCTCGGTCTCCAGATCCATAGAACATACAAATCGCCATTTTTGATCTCAACTCCATCATCTGAATGTCCTCACTTTTCCAATTATACGGTAATCCCATGAGGAATACTTCTAAAATTCTTTTGTGCCACATGGCACAATTTGAACTCCAGCAATCGATCAAATAAGAGAGAGCCGCAATACCAATAAAGTATTCATAACTCAAATAGATCGCCCCTTATTTGAATGTATACTCGTATCAAATCATACCAATTATTAATATCATTTACCTAGTCATCTAAATTTGTCCATGCTGCCTAAGAATTTATGACCTTCCTTTCATAACTGAATTGTGACCTTACACATACAAATCTCAATCCTACACAACATACGCATATACTATGCCATCCTATGATGAGTGTGAGAACATCGTAATCCTCTCTGAGTCACAAGAGACTACGTACTCAACTAGCCAAGAACTTCCCATTTAATCCCATCTAGGAGAAAATCACTATACATCACATGCTCCTCACGCTAGTAGAAAATATACATCTCTAACCGTGGTAGAAACCATCAAGAACTCTCCGAATCCCATTCGCACAAAACCAAATCATCCGAACTGAATCCTTATAACTCAACCAAGCTATGCAGGTCGCTAAAAACCCAAGTGCATTTCCACGAAATACCTGTAGAAACTTATTACCTAATAAACACCCAAAGAACTAATCAGACCCATTGTCATGTCGATCCAACCTACTACCATGTTGACCTATCTATCCGAGTTCCTTCTGAATTACCTTAAAATTGATACTTCTCCTCGCTATAACACCACAATCTTCAACTCAGACTCACCACACGAGACCCAAGCATAAAACCACACCGCCCTAAGTCTCATAAGTCGTTGAATACTCTCGCAAATATCCCCAAAACATTCAAAATACTTACCCTAAAAAGACTTTATGCTAACCTAAAACCATTACCTTCACCTTCCTGATGCTTATATATGGAATCCATACCGATATAGAAATGCCACAAGTCTTGACACCCTCCAACTTAAACCTCGGTTTCTAGCCAAATGCATATCCTAAAGATCCCTAATTGTTACGTATAAACCTTTAATCCATTAGAACTATTCTCGGGAGTCATCTACTCTGCTCAAATCTCAATTAGACTAATCAAATGGACTGAACGACCTATGCTCCATTAGCACTCCAATGTCCTAGGAAGTAACCCCACCTTAATGCAATCAAATAAAATCCTCTCCATGCATATTACATCCTTCACCAATAATAACTCAAGTCATTCTGTAATTTTCTTACACCCATAAAGCACAACATAACCCTTATCCAGAATTTCTTTTACTCGAGTCATCCTTGATCTCAACCCCTCTAAGCCACAGCTGATTCATTATTATACCTCAAAAATAAACCAATACGACGCATAATCGTGAAATCAACTAATCAATAGCAAACTCCCTCACTTGGCTCAAAGACATAGATCAAAACACATAATAACTCACAATGCCCATACTCAATTACTGCTATAATTACATAGTGATATTCAACTAAATCCTTCATAAGCTCATGCAACACAAACAACCTAATACCTTAAATTATTTGAAAATCTAGCATTCACCCTCGTAATAGTCAAGCCAACTCTCATACGCGATCCAGACTCAAACTGAGACACGTATAATTCACTGGTAAAAGAGGACTATTTATAAAACAACATAGGAATCACACACCCTCAAGACACCGTGAAGGAGATAATCCACCTGCTTTGTGTCAAAATAAATCTCTTTATACCCCTCTACTGTCATAACCATCACGCACTCACTTAATCTTCCTGAGTCTGAACTCATATCACGATATGAAATCTAATTCATTCCCCAACTAAACAACATGGAAATATCCTTCAACATGCCCATAACTTGGGGCTATACATCAAAGCAAGATGAAAATCAAGCACCAACTAGTTTTTTTTACACCTCGAGCAGACACTTCTCCTCACATTCAAATCATATGAACACATTTTTAGTCACATCATACTCATCATGAAGCCATCAATCCATCACTTCCACTTATAGGGACACTATCAGACATATAAATCCAAAAGTATATGCTCACAAAATCAACACCTTAGTGCTCAAGCTACAGTCAAAACTCGGCCTCAAGTCCTCTAGACTGGCCCAACATCACACTCAGAAATCACATCTCGCACCGCATCCTAGGATTCATAAGTCGTCAATGCACAGTTGATACCGAAAGCTCATATGCGCACACAAATGTGTTGAAGGAATTCAAGAAGTTACGCTTCAAGCTAAATCAATGTCGCATGATCAGAATTCAAGAATGTAGAATTTCCTAAAGGTTCTGTAGCCCCTCGAAGATAAGTACAGATGTATCCCTATCGATCTATCAAACTCTACTAAACCCGCTCATGACTCATGAGACCTATGTAACCTAGGCTTTGATACCAACTTGTAATGACCCAAAACTGCCATGTCATGATGGAGCCTATCGTGGAACTAGGATATCTGACTATTTTACCCAAACAACCCGATATTTCAATTTAAAGATTGATTCATTCTATTTAATTGATAAAACTTCATAAGATAAATCTAAATAACTATGTGCGGAAGGAAAAATGCTAACATAGGGGTGTTACTAGTCATGAGCATCTACTAAGAACTGTCCAATAATAATAAGACTAATACATTTGGGAAAACAACAAATAATATCTATAGGAGGAAGGGAGGGAGAAGAGTAGGGTTACGATCGCCATGCCACTACCTTGCTAACTCCAACACAATCCGTGACAGATGAAATTAACACTTACTAGCCCGTACACCAACCCCTTGATATACACACATGGTGCAGGGAGTAATATAAGTATACCAACTAAGTAAGTAATAAAAGTAAATAAAGACTGAGAAGCAGTGTTGAGAAATAAAACATATACTGTTCATATCATGAAATCTCAGTAGAATACAGCAGACTTTTAAAATTAGGGTTTGACTCAACTCAGCTCATTTAAATCAGGATTCAGTAAAACTGTTTGCAACATCTTTGAATAGTTTCAAACAAAGTGATGAATAAGTGAGTAAAAATGATGTAAACATAAATATCCCCTCGGGCAGGACATCACTCGTGAACAGCCTCTCTGGAAAACATGAATCATAAATATCCCCTCATGCAAACCTCACAGACACTCATATATAGCCCCTCGGGCATACCTCACAATCACTCATAGATAGCCCATCGGTCACAACATGAATCAAGAACAGCCCCTCAGGAAAAACATCATATCACCCACTCAAGGTACCCGTGCTCACTGGGGGTGAGCAAACTCCGAAGGGGCTCCTATAACCCAAGTGTTATAACAAGCCACCTCATGGCATAAATCAATCGGGCCCTTGACCTCATAAAATCATGAATCAGTAACCATATTCTATGGCGCATAGCCTGATCCTGTATATCCATACAAGAATAGGCCCTCAGCCTCACTCAGTCATAAACCTCTCAAGCCACATGGGCTATCAGTACAAATCAGGGTGCTCAACCCAACATAACATTTTGTATGCATCAAAAGGGTATAATAAAGACTGAGTTATGAAATCAGTAAACATAACGTGATTGAGTATAGATTTTCAATTAAAATAGTAAGAGGATCATAATAAAAGGCCCCTAATGGTCCAAATAGCTTTGGTACAAGGCCCAAATATATCATTAAGCCCAATTAATAGAAATTGTATCATATAGTTTCAGTCAAACATGCAACTTAATAGTCTCTACGGAATAGATCACGTCACAATCCCCAATGGTGCATGCCCATACGCCCGTCACATAGCATGTGCATAACTAAGCAATAAAACGATGTGAAATCTGGGGTTTCATACCCTCAGGACTAGATTTACTATCATCACTTACCTCAAACTGGTCAAATCCCTACTTCGTGACTCCCTTACCTCCGGAATCGGCCTCCAAATGCTCCGTATCTATTCAAATCAGTATGTTATCATCATTTTACGCCAACGGAATGAGTTCCACATGAAAAACTATCGATTAGACCAAAAATCCCAAATTCGGTTCAAACCCGGCCCTTGGGCGCACGTCTCAAAATCTGACAAAATTCACAAAAGTAGAAAGCCCATTCACTCACGAGTTCATACATATAAAATTTAACAAAATCAAACCTCATTTGGTCACTCAAATCCTGAAAACCCACTCTACAAGTTTCAAGCCCTAAATTCCCAAATTTCTAGCTAAACTTCTCAATTAGATGATGAATAAAACCATAGATTCATAAAATTTAAACCTCTATCGGTTAGAATCACCTATCCCAACGTTGCTTTTACAAATCCCTTGAAAAATTGCATCTCTCCTGAGTACCTCAAACCCAAAATCAAAAATAGAGAAGAAAACCTCGAGCTGGGGTTTTCTGCCCAGCAAAACCACACATGTGGTTATATTCCCGCGTCTGCGGCACCGAACCTGTAGAATTTCCACCGCAGGTGCGGAGCCTACATAATGAACCATTTCTACATCTGCGATAAACGCAATGCACCTGCGACTCATCTTCCACTTTTGTGGAAAAGAGCAAACTCCATGGTGTCCGTATCTGCTGCTCCCGATTCACATGTGCGTCCTTGCACTTGCGACTCCCCTTCCACACGTGTGGAAACACCAGTAGAAATCATACCAACAGCCCTCAAACAACAAAAACCAATCTGTCAACCTCCTAAAACACACTCGAGGTCTTCGAGACCTCAACCAGTAATACCAACTAGTCACATACCAACTCTAAGTCGAACCTTCAGAACACTTGAAACAAAATCAAAACACCAAATTACACTCAAATTCAAGCCTAAGAACTTTTAAATTTCCATATTCCACTAACGATGCTGAAACCCGCTAAATTACGTCTGAATGACCTCAAATTTTACACACAAGTCATAACACCACAAACTTATTTCAACTTTCGAAATTCTATTCCGACTTTGATATCAAATTTACCACCGTCGACCAAAATCGCCAAATTTTTACTTTCGCCAATTCAAGCCTAATTCTACCACGGACCTCCAAAATTACAATCCAAACTTGCTCCTAAGTCTAAAATCACCCAACGAAGCTAATAGAATCATCAGAAAATCCAATCCGAGATCGAATACCAAAAGGTCAAAACTTGGCCAAACATTTCAAATTTAACGCTTCAAGCTGAGAATCATTCTTTCATATCTGTTTCAATTAACCTGAAAACCAAAACCGATGATTTACATTAGTCATGATACTTCATACGGGGCTAGTCATGCCTGAGAACTGGCGAGTAAAGTACAAATATCAAAATGACCGATCGAGTTATTGTAATATGATAATCACAGTATACCAATACCTACAACAACACCAGGACATGATATCAATGTGCTCACAACTACTGTAACATCATGTTCATCGTCATTGAACTTAGACTCTAGCACCACAGTTGATTCTGCAGCTGGTAATGACTTCCTGTTTATTTCCATACCTGAAGCTGCTCCTGAGATTGAGTCACCTGATTCAGAAGCACCCACAAAAGACACCCTTCCACTACCAAGTTGTGCTAATACCAATGTTTCTTTAAGAAGATCTCAAAGAGGATCCAAGGAACTTGTATGGATGATAGACTATGTCACCAATAAAAACATATCTTCTTCTAGCTCTGTTTCATATCCTATTGAAGAGTCTATCACATATTATAGATTAGCATCATATCATCAGCTGTATCTTTGGAAGCTTTTTAGCAATCATAGAGCCTAAGAACTTTCAGCATGCTTCTTAAGATCAAAGGTGGGTAGATGCAATGCAAGCAGAAATTCAAGCATTATTGGAAAATAACACTTGGGAATTGGTCAAATTACCAGTAGGGAACAGAGATATAGGGTGCAAATGCGGTTACAAGGTAGATAGGAATATATTTGATAAATACTGATAACTCTCGGATAGAGTATTAGAACGGAAAGATCCATTACACATGGCCAATGAAGAAGTGGAGAGATTTAAAGCTAGATTACTAGCTAAATTCTATAACCAGAAAGAAGGCTTAGTTTATAATGAGACACTCTCACCAGTGGTTAAATAGCTAACGTCAGGACTACTCTTTCGCTTGATGTTGTGTATAATTGATTTGTTCACCAATTAGATTTATACAACGCATTCTTAGAAGAGGATATTCATGATAAGGTCTGCATAGATATGCCATAAGGTTTTATAAGTAAGGGGGGTCTGGTATGGTCTGTAAACTTGTAAATCCCTCTATGGACTTAAACAAGCTAGTAGGCATTGGAATCTGAAACTAATAGAAGCCCTCTTATCTTTTGGTTTTCATCAGAGCATTTTAGATCACTCATTGTTTATTAGACAACAGGATTTAGATGTGGTAATGATCTTAGTCTATGTGGATGACATGCTAGTGATAGGAAGCAATCTACAGTTAATTGAAGCCACCAAGAGCTCCCTGCATCAGGCCTTCAAAATTAAGGATTTAGGAGAACTGATCTGATATAGCTTTTTCAATGCACACTTAGCCAATTTCTTCATAGTCCCAAGAAGTCTCGTTAGGAAGCAGCCTTGAGTAGTAAGGTATATTAAAAGAGAACCAGGAATGGGCATTCTATTAAGCAGTAACAGTAGATATACATCAAACGTGT